>JARWKJ010000020.1:30559312-30624312 GCA_029959095.1 Rhinichthys osculus
AATCAATATTTCATATTTGCACCCATGCTGTTCGGAACAAAAGCATCACTCGTTTGGAATGAGTGATATTCACATTATATTTCCATAGCTAATTCATGAAATGCTTTAAAACCGACAACACGAATTATTATATTAATATATATAAAAATGATTAAAAATCCTTATAAAAATATTTGTATTTTCTGAATAACTTTTGAATAATTCATATGTAAAATGAAAGGTGATTTATTGTTTTGTTGTTATATTTAGCTCGATTTTTAAATATTAGTTTAAATAAACAGTTGTGTGGCATTTTCCATGTTTTATGTTCCATGTAAATATCACTGTTTATTAACATGTATTGTTATATCGGTGCGTATAAAATGATTAAATATCGATATAAATACAATTTTTAAAATATATTCTGATAACTTATTTGTCAAATTAAACATGATTTATCATTTTATTGTTATACTTAACTAACTATATAGCCTCAGTAAAAAAAAAAATATTTAAGAAAACATGCCATGATTATTTAATTTAACTGTTTTGTTTTATGTATTTGACTTATTGCATTGAACTTTTTGAATCTAATTGGTAGCAATGACTGTGTGATTTACACTTTTTTTTTTTTTAAGTCATTTGTAATGTAAATTGTCATTTCCTACTGGACGAGATTTGTATGATTTCTGCAGATGGTAGTATGTACACTTCTGACAGCGATGCCTAATGCTTTCTGTCCAGGACGGATGCTGTTGAACGACTCGAAGAAAGGCCCCCCTCACGTCCAGTACCGCCGGCCGTACGGGTGCGCAGTGCTAGCCATGAGCGACGTCCTCCAAACCATCTCCGAACTCAAAGAGGAGAAAGACTTTGTGCTCAAAGTTTACACGTAAGCCTCTTCTATGCACTTTAGAGCCATTTGTCTGCTCGATTGATCAATTAAATCCAACAGAAAGACTGGGGGAACTTACGTTTATTATGAGCTGCATTAAACCATGAATGAAAAATTGCTCGCTTGCCTTATTAATTCTACAGTTTTGACAAAACACTTGAGCACTCATGGATGAAAACCACTCGGGAATATATTAACTTCTCTGTTCCAGAAAGAACTGAGAATCATTGTAGCCTCCCTCATTTGAGATTTGCGAAGCTGAACGCTGTAAACACAAATTCATGTAAAATTGATGGACACTATGCAGTGTGCGGATCAGAGGAACATGTTTGCTTTACGACTGACAGGAGGTTTTCTCAAACTCGGATTTGTCATGGCGTTTTGATAACTGATGTAAGATTTGCATGTCAGAACAGCTCCGTTCCAAACCTTAAGATGATGCCTACCTAGACAGCGCTTTAAGACGTCATAGGCGTGCTTATGTTTTTTCGTAAGATTTAAGGAAAAGAAATCATCAAAGTTAGTGGACCCTTCAAGAAAAACGTCAAACTATACTTATTTTATTTAATATAGGTACACAGTAGTTGTATTTTATATTAACATGTATAAACGCTGTATAGATTGTTGTGCTATTACCATAGCAACATGCTAACATCAACTATGCTAACATAACTCTATTGGAACAAATTGTGAACATTATAGTTCAGTCACTCATGAGGTTTCATTTTGGATAGAATGCCTTTATATTTTGTATTTCATTACATATTAACATGTGCTGTTTGTTGATGTGCTTGATGGAGTATTGTAGCGTAGCAACATGCTAACATCAAACTCTATTGGAACAAATTGTGAACATTATAGTTCAGTCACTCATGAGGTTTCATTTTGGATTGAATGCTTTTATATTTTGTATTTCATTACATATTAACATGTGCTGTTTGTTGATATGCTTGATAGAGTAGTGTAGCGTAGCAGAATGCTAACATCAAACTCTATTGGCAAAAATTGTGAATGTTCTATTTGAGTCACTCATTAGGTTTCATTTTGGATTGAATGCCTTTATATTTTGTATTTTTTATTACATATTAACATGTGCTGTTTGTTGATATGCTTATAGTATTGTAGCGTAGCAACATGCTAACATCAAACTATATTGGAACAAATTGTGAACATTATAGTTCAGTCACTCATGAGGTTTCATTTTGGATTGAATGCCTTTATATTTTGTATTTTATTACATATTAACATGTGCTGTTTGTTGATATGCTTATAGTATTGTAGCGTAGCAACATGCTAACATCAAACTCTATTGGAACCAATTGTGAACATTAATTGTAAATTGTGAACATTATAGTTCAGTCACTCATGAGGTTTCATTTTGGATTGAATGCCTTTATATTTTGTATTTCATTACATATGTATATGTACTGTTTGTTGATATTCTTGATAGAGTAGTGTAGCGTAGCAACATGCTAACATCAAACTCTATTGGAACAAATTGTGAATGTTCTATTTGAGTCACTCATTAGGTTTCATTTTGGATAGAATGCCTTCATATTTTGTATTCCATCCAATATTTATATGCACTGTGTATTATGCTGACTTGAGTATTACGCTATTAGCGTAGCTTTCAGGTGGAGCAGTGTTTTCAGAGCCGTACATCAATGACAAGCTGCGCATACAAAATAATCGCAGCCTTTGAAATTTCAAAATCACGAGAAGCCAAAAGTGCAATTACATGGAAATTGCGATTAATCATGCAGCCCTACTGTAAATGTACTGTGGATTCTTGTGCTTACTATAGTATTGCGCTATTAGCATAGCAACATGCTAACCTCACACTTGATTGGCTACATTTTTAATTACATTAGCTACAGTTAATAATTAGCAGCATTAGCTGCAGCCTACATTTGCTGTTGTTTATTACAGAGACGATACATCCTCCGTGGTTTCTGCTGTGAAGCTCTGTCTGAAATCGTCCCCCTGTGGACGGCGACACGTGCTCGAGTCCTCTAGCTATCTCCATCACACACTTTCATTACCTCTGTGTGCAACCATGCAGAAAGACTCCTCTGTTTTATTGGCTGGGGAACTGACAGAACTGGTAAAAGAAAGAGAAATCAAGGAAGAAGAAAAAATAAGGGTGTATCTGTGGAGAAAGATGGGAAAAAAGGCAAGATTTGTTTGGATACCACAGCAATCAAAATGACAAGCAATCATGTTATATTAAGCCATCAGTGTCTGTGAAACTGTAAGGAATGCAGCAACATTGAAGGGAAGAATGTGGGGTTTTTACAAGCCGTTTCTCTTGGTGCTGCGGGGACGCATTAGTAGCAATGTCGTGATGAACCTCTGGCTGTTCTCTGTCAATAAAACATTATTCTTCCAGTGTACTCAAGGGGACAGAGGCTTTTGAATGAGATGAGATTTAAGGATTCTTTCTAGTAATTATTGCATTTGAAAAATGTGCTAATACAATGCATCATTTTGATTTTCTTAATTGGATTGGGTCTTTTTTTAGCGATAGACGGATGGATAGATAGATAGATAGATAGATAGATAGATAGATAGATAGATAGATAGATAGATAGATAGATAGATAGATAGATAGATAGATAGATAGATAGATAGATAGATAGATAGACGGATGGATGGATGGATGGATGGATGGATGGATGGATGGACGGATAGATAGATAGATAGATAGATAGATAGATAGATAGATAGATAGATAGATAGATAGATAGATAGATAGATAGATAGATAGATAGATAGACGGATGGACAGACAGATAGATAGATAGATAGATAGATAGATAGATAGATAGATAGATAGATAGATAGATAGATAGATAGATAGATAGATAGATAGATGGATGGATAGATAGATGGATAGATGGATAGATAGATAGATAGATAGATAGATAGATAGATAGATAGATGGATAGATAGATGGATAGATAGATAGATAGATAGATAGATAGATAGATAGATAGATAGATAGATAGATAGATAGATAGATAGATAGATAGATAGATAGATAGATAGATAGATAGATAGATGGATGGACAGATAGATAGACAGACAGATAGACAGACAGATAGATAGATAGATAGATAGATAGATAGATAGATAGATAGATAGATAGATAGATAGATAGATAGATAGACGGACAGACAGACATATAGATAGATAGACTCTCTCTCTCTCGCCCCGGGCCTTTCCTTTTTCCAGAGGCCTGAAGGTCTCTGATGTGAGCGGACATCAGTATCTCTGAGGTTTTAGCAATGGGGGGAAGTGAGGACATTTTGTACATTTATGCGTCTGTGTGTTTGTGTACATACTGTATGATAAGTGCATGTTTATGTAACATGTGTATTCACATGTGTGTTTGTGAGGGTCTCTTCCTGGAAGTGTGTGTTAATGCTGTGCTAGTTTCTGGAGACATCTAGTGGTTGGAACTGCTGGGAATGTAATGCTACGGCAAACCAGGCCGGTCAGATTTGCATCAGATATCCCTTCATGCTCTTGAACGTAGCACTTTCCATCAAACAGCCTGTGTTGGTGTAATGCCGTTGTGACCCTGCGAGCGACGGTCCAGAGTCACCCTCGACGCCCTCGGAGCCAGTCGCCATGACAGCCAACCAGATGGACTCAGTGGGAGTTCCCACAAAGCATCTGCCCGCTACGCCGCCACAAACACTAGCATTAGCATAGCACGGAAGTCCCTTTTCAGCTGTCACGGCGGGTTTAGTCACTTCTGGATCAGGCATTAATGATATCACTTCCCCTCAGGCCAGAAACTGCTGTTCTCGAACCTCCGTCAGCTATAGCCCACAGCGATTTAACTGCTGCTAATGCTGGAACGTAACATAAGGCTCTGTTCTGTCTCCTGAGAGTGCCACACTTCTCTACTTTTGAGCTGTAGTGTCGTGATTTGCTTCATTGTGACGACTCTCAACACTTGGCTGTTCTTCACTGCGTGTTTCTTTCACTCACCCATATCGTTCAAAGTGGCAATTGACTAATGCTGCATGCTAATGCTAATGCAGCTGTGTCAGTTGGAGTTAATTGTTTTGATTGTAGGTTATTCTACTCTCAACGTCAAAGATATCCTCCTTTTCTATAGAAAAAGACACTGGATACAACCTAAACCACCAGGGTCATTCTTAAACATTACAGATTTGATTTACTTACAAAACATTAACTAGGCCTACATACTAAGTTAATGGTACATACTATTTTATTTTATTTTATTTTATTTTATTTTATTTTATTTTATTTTATTTTATTTTATTTAGTTATAGCACCAGTGATAAATTCATAAAAAATAATAAGGTGATCATCTTAAAATGTATACTAATGAACATATTTTATATACAATTCTAATATAATCTGGATTAATATAATCCAATGACAAAAAAATCATGGGACAAACCTTTTTAAACTATTTATATTAATAATTAACTATTTTTATTATATTTAATTACCTAGAAATACAAAATGAACATTTTTTTATTATTATTTTATTTGTGACAAATTCATAAAAAAATAAGGTGATCATCTTAAAATATATACTAATGATCAGATTTAATATATAATTCTAATATAATCTTTCTAACATCAATAATAAAATAAAAAATCATGGGACAAACCTTTTTAAAATATTTATGTTTATAATAATTACCTTTTAACTACCTAATAACTACCTAATATTTTATTATATTTAATTACCTATAAATACAAAATGAACAGTAAGTAAATAAATACACACAGGTTTGTCACATTCCTGATCATATTGCGTCATTCTGGCAAATTTTCGCAATCCAAAAGATGGAGTCCCAAAAAAAAAAAAAAAAAAAGTCCCACAATTTTATTTTCTCAGCAAATATCCTGTTCTACTCAGGATAACATCACATTAACATACAGCAGTTGCATATACTGATAAGTTACATTTGTGACTTAAAGCATCTGGGAATCACCGGAATATGAATGCTCTGATTCCACCTGATTCATCCATACAAACTTTCTTTCTTTTTGCTACACTGTATAATGGATTGTCCTCTGTCTTCTCTCTTTCACAGGTGTAATAATGAAAACGAGTGGTACCAGATTCATGAGAACATTATCCGCAAGTCCAGCACCAAATACACCGCCCCCAGCACTAACTACGGTAAGTGCACTTCAAAACCGGTCGTACACTTGATTTAAGTGTCATCATCGCTGAAACTGAACAGTCCTTGCAAAAAAAATCTGTCTATTATCCTGCTTTACTGTTGTAGTTAATGATTCACTTTTTTTTTGCTGAAATCACTGTAGGAATGTGTATGATTGGCCCTAATTCTCCATGATTCTACTGTAATAAAGCACAGTATGATTTTAAATTCCATTTATGTTCTCAGCAGGTGCTATCACACCTAAAAGAATAAAATGTGAAAGTAGTCATTACCATTCCATTTAACTAAAGTCACATGCAAAGCTTAAGCCAAAAAAAACCCACACCAAACAAACAGAACATCTGTGAAAAGATAAGAGTCCAAAATGAGTTTGAAAACCCTAATAACCCTTAAAATGAGCTTCATGAGCGTTCACACCAGCAGACGATATCATTCTGTTCACGATAAGCGTACACTGCAGTTTTGTCATCAGCGGCTTAAAAATCCATATTGTTTTGCCACAAGATAGCAATTGCGAGCCAATTTGAACATGTATCAACGATACTAACGGTATGAACATTGATTTCTATTGGTACAATATGCGTCACATGGCTAAACATGTCATAGTTAATACTTCCATTTTCACATTCAACACCACGATGCAAAAACAGGGTTTTCAAATGTATCCACTTGGGAGAGTATCTTCAAAAAAGCTCAATTTTCCCAAGACAAAATGGCATCTCAGTGTGGATACAAGGCGTGGAGAAAAAGATGCGTTTTCAAATGTATCTGGATTGGTGTGAACGTAGCCTAAGTCCTTGGGGGAACGAGTATCGTAGAGGTGTGTCTTGAGGTATCGTTCAATGGTAATCGGTGTGTTAGCTGCTCTAATTGAGAGTTTATTCCACCATCGAGGGAGGGGAAGGCCTAGAAATATTCCTGGACCTGGATGAACAGAAACCCTTCCAATTGGGAACTGACAGGAGCCAGGCAATCAGAATGACTGATTGCAGCAGGCGGGCTGGTGTGTACGGTTTAATGAAGGATTGAAGGTAGCGGGGAGCCAGGTCATTAGCGCCATTGTAGACCCAAAACAATGTCTTGATTGAATTGAATTGTAGCAGTCACTGGCAGTCGGCATAGAGACTTGAACAAAATGGTAACATAAGAGACGCAATCTCTCTGGTACGTTCTTTGAAACAAGGGGCCATTTTACTATACAAATACTAACACAATCACGAGGATAATTACAGTGGTCGTCAAAAGGAAGTCGTCTTACATTTCCCCTGAACTCGTGTCTTTGTGTAGGTCTGATCATCTCACTGCAGCTGTTGAGGGGTGAGATGGAGCAGGTGCGCAGGGAAAACCCCATGATCTTCAACCGTGGCGTGGCCGTCACACGCAAACTGGGCTTCCCCGATGTCATCATGCCAGGTAAGTCTCATGAAGGTCATGGTTGCAGTTCAAGATTTGTTCAGGAGTGAACGAATCCAATAGATATGCCAAAGCTTTGTATTTAGTTTAAAGGCACACTATGCAGGAATTCCGTTTTTGTCAAACAGCGACCCCTAGAGTCGCTGTGGAGTACTGTCGTAAATGCCACTCACGCTGAGCGTCTGCCATAGACTGGTCTCTGCACTCACGGCCTGATACCCCTTTGAAGCTGTTATATTAAGGTACAAATCTTGCATAGTGTGCCTTTAAATAAGAGATCTAGCGCTAAAATGTGTTTTTGAACTCAACCTGAGCGCTCGTGTCCGCTGCTATCAGTGTCATGGAGACATAGTGTCTCTTGTGGCAGCGCGCGCACAGTCTTCACTCGGACGCGCTCTTCAATCTATCGCCGTTGCAGAGACTCTCTATTCATTCCGGTGAAATCACAAAATAAAATGCACACAAACTTAGAAAGATTTACTTACTAGTCCATCAACAAGATCGCCAGGTCAGCATCACTGTTGCATCCAGTGCTGCTTTTTAGCTCGCGCCAACGAGTGAAAGCCCGACCGAGTGGGACTCTTGTCCGGTTCCTCACGCGTTCAGATTGTCTTTTCCTTTTCCTAGTCTCTTACGACCGCGTTTTCTTTGCTTTTTCCATCGTCGAGTATCACGTCTGAAATGTGCGCAAGTGTCTTCGTGCTTCAAATGTAGTTGTTGATGTGTGTGACGTCGTTGTTGATGTGTGTGACATCATTGCCGTAAAGCATGTCGTCATTCTCGCGAGATTTGTTGGGGGCGCTCCTCTCAAACTTGCATTGCTGGTTTTTCCAACGGCGTCCCCCCCAAGCTTTACTACCAGGATGATTCGCCCTACTATGAGTTTGTTTACCACTGAAATGACTTTGAAGCTGTTATATTAAGGTACAATTCTTGCATAGTGTGCCTTTAAGTGGATGGTTGCGACAAGTTAGAATAAGAAAATATAACCGAAGTGAGTTCAATGATTGTTATATACACTCACCTAAAGGATTATTAGGAACACCTGTTTAATTTGTCATTAATGCAATTATCTAATCAATCACATGGCAGTTGCTTCAATGCATTTAGGGGTGTGGTCCTGGTCAAGACAATCTCCTGAACTCCAAACTGAATGTCAGAATGGGAAAGAAAGGTGATTTAAGCAATTTTGAGCGTGGCATGGTTATTGGTGCAAGACGGGCCGGTCTGAGTATTTCACAATCTGCTCAGTTACTGGGATTTTCACGCACAACCATTTCTAGGGTTTACAAAGAATGGTGTGAAAAGGGAAAAACATCCAGTATGCAGCAGTCCTGTGGGCGAAAATGCCTTGTTGATGCTAGAGGTCAGAGGAGAATGGGCCGACTGATTCAAGCTGATAGAAGAGCAACTTTGACTGAAATAACCACTTGTTACAACCGAGGTATGCAGCAAAGCATTTGTGAAGCCACAACACGCACAACCTTGAGGCGGATGAGCTACAACAGCAGAAGACCCCACCGGGTACTACTCATCTCCACTACAAATAGGAAAAAGAGGCTACAATTTGCAATAGCTCACCAAAATTGGACAGCTGAAGACTGGAAAAATGTTGCCTGGTCTGATGAGTCTCGATTTCTGTTGAGACATTCAGATGGTAGAGTCAGAATTTGGCGTAAACAGAATGAGAACATGGATCCATCATGCCTTGTTACCACTGTGCAGGCTGGTGGTGGTGGTGTAATGGTGTGGGGGATGTTTTCTTGGCACACTTTAGGCCCCTTAGTGCCAATTGGGCATCGTTTAAATGCCACGGCCTACCTGAGCATTGTTTCTGACCATGTCCATCCCTTTATGGCCACCATGTACCCATCCTCTGATGGCTACTTCCAGCAGGATAATGCACCATGTCACAAAGCTCGAATCATTTCAAATTGGTTTCTTGAACATGACAATGAGTTCACTGTACTAAAATGGCCCCCACAGTCACCAGATGTCAACCCAATAGAGCATCTTTGGGATGTGGTGGAACGGGAGCTTCGTGCCCTGGATGTGCATCCCACAAATCTCCATCAACTGCAAGATGCTATCCTATCAATATGGGCCAACATTTCTAAAGAATGCTTTCAGCACCTTGTTAAATCAATGCCACGTAGAATTAAGGCAGTTCTGAAGGCGAAAGGGGGTCAAACACAGTATTAGTAAGGTGTTCCTAATAATCCTTTAGGTGAGTGTATACTGTATAGGTTGATATTTTAGGCATGCTCATTTCCCATATTTTTTTTTACATATTTACCCTTTACCGGTTATTGGCCATAGCATGAAAATAATTATTGGCATATTGTATCAGCCAGAGATTCAATATTGTCCCTCTTTTCAATTGAAATAATTGAGTTAACTCAATGCTAGCATCATGGGTGGTTGCGGGTAAACAGACGAAGATGAAGGTTTACACAAGTTTAATATCAAAAATCCACAAGGTAGCAACACACAGTAAATGTGAACGTGACCGGACAGAGAATTAACGTGAGGGTACAACTTAAATAGGAACTCAAACAAGATGATTAATGAAACACAGGTGAACCAAACAAACTCATAACGATGGTGACCATGGTAACATGGTGGTGGGAAAGTCAAAGGAACACATGAGAATGAATGAAAACAAAGTAAAAGTCCATGATAACTAAGACAAACTGAAGATAACTGTGACAGCTAGGGTGTTGTTGGTGGTTTCTACTGTGTTATCGGCGAAAGTCCCTTTGTCCATTGTCAAAATGTTGCGGTCCATTTTCAATTGTCAATAGTTTTATAGCGATTTATGAAGCACAGCTCACACAGAAGTGACTTTCAAACCACGCAGCTTTCTGTTGGTAAACATGGCGATTCCAACAACTTGTTGCGATCCCTATTGAAATGACTGGATTTTGTCTGCGAAAATTTGGCGAGCAATGGTGAATGCTACTGTTCTGTTGTGTTAAAGGAATCACTAAGAGTTTTTTCAGCTCACTGTTTTCTCTGTACACTTCTTGCTTGCTTTTTCACGACCTAGGAACATCATAAAACACTACCCTCATGTGTCTCTATCTGCAGCGCTTTTCATGTGGAGGTCAAAGCGATGCATAAGCCTTGAAGCGAGTCTTGTGAAACGGCCTTTAGCAAGACCAATAATCGCACAGAACATCACATAATCGGCCTCATTGCCTTTTAACTGCGTAGAATCAAGCTTATATAAATGTATATGACCCACATTTTGACAGACTGTACAGTCTCCGGGCCTCAGAGGGCCTGTAAAACCAGTTGGACTCTTGCCACTTCAAAGTTGAGTTAAGAAATCCCTTCCCTGTGATTCAGAAGGAGCCTTGGGGCTTCTCTAAGTTGTTCTCTTAATAAACTCGTGTCACTGTGTGTTCTTTAAAAATTCAGTGGAGCTCTGGCTGAATTCCCCAACAGTCAAAGTCTTGTAACCATGTACGATATATTTCTTCTCTTCGTCCATAAATTCGCACATCAGTCTTGTACTCCCGGATGTCCTTCGCTGGTAGGTGGATTGATGGGTCCTCCATCTTCTTTTGTAGAGCCCTCTCATTTGTCTCTGAGTTAGTGTTTCCTCCTTCTTCTGAAGAGTCCAATGATTGGTTTATCATCCACGAATCGATCAAGCCGAGGTAGTTCAATTATAATCACAGACTAGGCTGTGCTCTTTAAATTCAGCATTTTGAAAAGCCAATAAGTCGATAGGTCTCTGAGAGCCACGGTTCCTTGGGTTTCTGATCTACGTATTTTCCTGGAGAAAAAAGGCTTAGATGCTATTGGACCACTAGCCTATGTCTGGGAAAAACCCACGTAATCTTATTTCAGATTGCTGCACATTCCTTTAAAAGTTCAAACTTGGCAGGTTTCTAAAAAATGGTCCCAGCATTGGGATCCATTGCGTTCAAGAAACAATGTCTGTCTGTCAAACGGTATTAAGTCTTGGAGGCTGCAATTAGAAGGAATATTGAACTGGTAGCATTATGAAATATTAATGACACTTGAGGTGCGCAAGCTTTGGAAGTCATTCATTCTCATGACATTTTCTATAAGCCGGAGACGAGTCCGTTCAACAAAACCTCTCCAGAATTATTGATACGTTCCTTTTCAGTGCAAGATGTGATGGGTTGGATTGCATCGTCCATTTCATTTTCATTTTAGCCATAAAAAGGCCAAACGCTTCCCTGATGTTCCTGTAGTCGTGTGTTTTGTCGTCCTCTTAATATACATAAAACAGAATGTGAGCACATGCAAATACATAGATACTAAACCGTAGCATCTGCTTTCCTCTTTTCTATACGCTAGCTAGCTACTGCTGTCGGGCCATTTTCCCCTCTTTCCAGCTGGGAATGCACCAGGATTGTTCCTTTTTGGAAGGAATTTGTGCCTGGATAGAGAGCTTTATGTGGATTTTATTCAGCAAAATAGTTCTGAAGCAGTGGAGAGAAGTGTCTGATGCCGTAACCCATTACAGAGACGGTCTATACAGGAACGCAATCCAACGAAATAGCAGTGCTCACATGGAGTCAGCCTGTTGCTGCCAGATAACATTTCTATCGGGGTGTGAAACTGTAGGATTCTGTCAGACAAACACACAAAGCTTTATTTAGGCTGTACAGTATGTTGTCTATTCAATCCACTGTTTCTAAATGCAGCTGTGGCCATATGTGCTTTCTTATGTCTTGTTAGATTCACTAACACCAGTATTTGTGTATTATGAATTATTGAATATTAGGAATTGACGATACCCCAGGTTATTTTCTTTTTTGATCTGATACCAAATACCATCAAGCCAAATGTTGTCAATATGGATGCCAATACCAGTACTGGTTTTATTTATTTATTTATTTATTGCAATTTTAAAAAGATATTTAGTGATTATAACCCTTATCGTTGTTTGCAAGTATCACAATCATTTAATTTTAAGCATTACAAATCAAGTGGTTATGAGGATCATTTACTTACAAAAATTACAGAACGTAATCAAACTTTTTAACATCTTTTAATTTCGAATGACTTACGAGAAAGTTCAAAGATCGAAAAGAAAGTTTCAATCCTTTACAACTATTTGCTAAAAGTTTTTCTTTTTTTATTTCAATACATTTATTGCTTATATTTACTTGGTTACTGATCAGTATATTCTATACTCTTGATACAGCATTAGTATTGAACGTATAGATACCTCAAAATCAGTATACTCATAAGTAGAAGATCGATCTACCCACGACTACATTAAAATTGTATCTAAAATAAAATATTCTACAAAAAAATAGCTACAAAAACTGGCCAATTTCACAAATATTTGCACTAAAAAATTACAGCTGTCAAATGTAATTTCTAGACACTTATTGTGTAATAAAACAAACAAACAAGAAGCAACAATTTAAATTTTAAATCTAAATGTAATTCTTGTACAGGTCAACACAAAAACAAAAACTGATCAAATTGATGTGCTATATTAATGCATGTTTCTGGTTGTATTATGCATGATTTAACAGTGAAATGAAATTTAAATATGATTATAAATTGTAAAAGTTACCAATTCAGTCATATCTTTTTTAACAGGCTTTTTATTTAATTTCCCAACCTGTATTAAACACACACACACATGCACACACTATTTATTCATTTTATTACAATATATTTATCACATCAAGTGTTATAACAGTATATGTTTGTTATATCCTGAATATAAAATTGACAAACGGAGATCTGTGTTTGAATTTGATCTAAAGTCCACGGGTGCTCCTTGTTGCTCAGAATGAACGCGTTTTGCGAGCAAAAGTCATGAAAACTTTTTCATTATGCACATTACACTCAAAATAGAGCAAGAATTGCATTGCTTAAGGCGCTTTACATTGCTCTCCTTGACTATATCAGCCATTAGTAAAGATGTATGGTGCATCAGAGCAAATCAAAGCTTTTTTTAAAGGTATATGCCGAAATATACATCTCCACACTCATACCTGTCTGCATTTGGGTGTCAGCAGGAGGGATTGTTTCTAGGAGAGGCACGCATTCTCTTTTATTGCATCAGCTGTAATTGGAAGAAATCAAATTAAACCCACTACTTCTTTCACTAACAGCTAAAACTTCCCCCCCCCCCCCCCCCCCGAGTAGACGGGTAAGAGCTAAGCACAATTCCAGAGAGAGTTGGTGTTTATTTTGAGAATTATGATTCAGATGCTTGCCGCTCTGCAGAGAGAATGTGGGCTGCTGTGTCATGGATCGAATGAGGTTGATAATGAAAGAATCATCTGAAAGCCAAGGTCACATGTGGAAGCACAGTGTAAAACACAGGTTGAACTAGAGTTTGATTATATTTCTTCTAGCCAGTGGGTGCAGTTTAGCTGGACAAACGATTTGACCTTTATGTAGCAAGAGCTTTTATTACAGTCTGTAAAACGGTTTAACAGTGAAGCTAAATTAAGCGTGCTGGGTCCATACCAGATTACATGTTTCTTTTAGGCTTGAACAAATACACATAGATGTAGAAACATGCTAAAAAAAATCTAATAAAAAATATTGACAGTTTTTTCTATCCAACTTTTATGTTATAGTGGACTGGTGTATGTTGTTTCTTACCCAATATCTGCAAGCATGATCGACAATGGTTTTCTGAAAAAGTGTGTAAAAAGTGCCTTTTACAATTCAAACACAAAACATTACTAAAGAAAATCTCTTACAATTTCTTGAAAATGTATCATCAGATTTTTGTCTAGGATGTCTTTACTTTTCTGAACCCCAAGTGGCGACACATGAGTTTTTCTCGCAATAATTCACCAAAAAAAAGTTTAATAACTTGAATGCAGTGCAAGTTTCGCCAAGCAGCAAAAAAAAAAAAAAAAAAGAGTCATATTACTTAAAGGATTAGTTCACTTTTAAAAAAACTTTTGCTGATAATTTACTCACCCCCATGTCATCCAAGATGTCCATGTCTTTCTTTCTTCAGTCGAAAAGAAATTAAGGTTTTTGATGAAAACATTCCAGGATTTTTCTCCATATAATGCACTTTGCTGGGCACCAAACGGTTCAAGGTCCAAAAGACAGTTTCAGTGCAAACTGCAAACTGTTCAAATGGCTTTAATCGACACCAGACGATGAATAAGGGTCTTATCAAGCGAGACGATCGCTCATTTCAAAAATAAATAACAAAGTTTAAGTTTTACAAGCTCAAATGCTCGCCTTGCTCTGTTCTGTGTGACTCTCCTGTTCGAACTCGTTCATCAAAATGAACGAATCTTTTTCCGAGTCAATTCGTTCATTTCGTTCGTTAAATGAACCAAATGACTCGAAAAAAGATTTGTTCATTTTGATGAACGAGTTCGAACAGGAGAGTCACGAACGTGCATCACAGAACAGAGCAAGGCGAGCATTTGACATTATTAAACTTAAACTTTGTTATTTATTTTTGAAATGAGCGATCGTTTCGCTTGATAAGACCCTTATTCATCGTCTGGTGTCGATTAAAGCCCTTTGAACAGTTTGCAGTTTGCACTGAAACTGTCTTTTGGACCTTGAACCGTTTGCTGCCCAGTAAAGTGCATTATATGGAGAAAAATCCTGGAATGTTTTCATCAAAAACCTTAATTTCTTTTCGACTGAAGAAAGAAAGACATGGACAGCTTGGATGACATGGGGGTGAGTAAATTATCAGCAAAAGTTTTTTTAAAAGTGAACTAATCCTTTAATGTTGATTTTGTTGATCTTTAGGTGACATACGCAACGACCTCTACCTCACGCTGGAGAGAGGAGACTTTGAGAGAGGAGGCAAGAGTGTTCAGAAGAACATCGAGGTCACCATGTATGTGCTCTATGCTGACGGCGAAATCCTCAAAGTAAGTCGTGTGGACTTTAATAAAGGAATAGTTTGCCGATAATCAAAGTTCTGTCATCGTTTGCTCACCCTCATGTAAGCCCAATCCTTCTATAAAAGGAGACATTTTAACAAATTGTGTTGGTTGCTATTTTACATGAAATTGCACCATGATTATAAAAAAAAAAATGAAATCTCATTCTGTATTCCACAGTTGGAACGACACGAGGGAGTAATCAACGACAGAATTCAAATTTCTGGGCAAATTATCCCTTTTGAAGGCGTGATCTGTAGCTCATGTGGTGAATCATTTAGTCCAAACAAATTTGAAGTCAGTTTGAAAGGAGTAAATGAGTTTGTTATTTTCTGATGTATTTTACATGGGCCCATCATAAATGTTTGTGTCGCACACTTTGATGCACACTATAAAGCCACATAAAAGCAAAACTGTTTCCATTTCTTCTATCTTTTATTAGGAGTGCATTAGTCTGGGTTCAGGAGAACACAGCATCAGCGAGTACCGCTCTTTCGTTCTCTACCACAACAACAGTCCCCGCTGGAGTGAGGTCATCAAACTGCCGATCCCCATCGACCGGTTCCGGGGGTCCCATCTGCGCTTTGAGTTTAGACACTGTTCAAGTAAGGATTTATACTCTACCAGAATAGTATTGGACACGCATTTTCTTGACGCATTTTTCTTTCATGCTGGAATTATTCAAGTGAATCAACTAATACCAATGTACATCGTGCCTACATATGAACTTGTTACCAAAACTAAAAAAAAAAAGTTATTTTTGAAAGGGATGGGATATTTTTCTAGTCATTATTCAACATGCTGGTTTAAATGCTAGTTTTAACACTCGACATAGGGAAAATTCAAGGTTTTTTGTTCTTTGACTTGGATCATGAAGTGGTATATAATATTTTTATAGTGAATTTTAAATTACCGGCACTTAAGACTTAACAAGTACTTTAGACATTACTCCTGTTTTATTGTTTCCACAGCAAAGGACAAAGGAGAAAAGAAGCTTTTTGGCTTTGCATTCACTCCTCTCATGAGAGAAGACGGCACCACACTGTCAGATGAGAGCCATGAGCTTTACGTCTATAAGGTGAGGACAGTCTCCGCCTTTACTTTAAACACATCATATATTGTGTATCTGTCATGGATGATAATATATATATATATATATATATGCAGCTTCAAGATCTGTGGGATACGTTATAATAACTGTTTAAAATGTTCCTGTAAATAATATTATAATAGTGTATTAATATGTAATTTTAAAGCACAATTATAAATTATATATTTGTTTTTATCCACTTGCCAAGATTTAAAACATTCCATATATAATCAATAGCAATCATTACCCATTTGTTGTGTGTTTTTGTCATTTTTTTAACTTTTTGACTTTTTTAATGTGTCTATATTTTGTTGTTGTACTTCAAGTTAAACTAAACAAAAATGGGACGTGTTGCCTTGGTAACTAGCTAAAATAAAAGTTTACTTCTATTTTATATTATTTCAGTTAACATTTAGGTTGGACTTTACTTCAATTGTCCACTTTAGACATTCTACTAACTCTCTAGGTTAAAACCAGACCATTCTCAGTTGTAACTGAGTTATGGTCTGGCAAAGTGTCATAGACAAATCATTTCCAGAGGGGCGTCACCAACGGACGTCGCGGATAGACCTAAACCCAATCAGAGCGATGAAGGAGATGACGTATGCAGAGCGGTGGAGAAACATCTCCGAGTGTTGTTCTTTGCTCGGTTTTTAACAAAAAGGAAACGTTCAAATCGCTTAAAACAGACGCGATAGCTGATTCGAACGAGTGATGTTCGACGGCGGCATCCATCTTTGTAATGTAGGCTACAAAATCTGCTTCAAAATCCCAGCGCTGTCGTCATCGTGTAAAGCCCGCCCCAACATTTCTGATTGGTGCCTCGATTTCGACGGATTGGAAATGGGCTTGAATGAGCTCTTTGCCAGACTAACTTTCAGAGCAAATCTAAATTTGGTTTTCCCAGGCTACTAACTCTCATTAATTTGCAACGACATGTAAACTAACTCTCATTAGAGTATAAGTTGAGTGTTAGGCTAGGGTTAGAGTTAGTAGAATAAGTTGACGTACTTGCAAAGTTACTTATAGTCAGTAGAATGTCTGTTGATGGACCATCAAAATAAGGTTTTAGCAGATATTAAGCAGACAGTCTACTAATACTCTAATGAGAGTTAGTGAACATGTAGTTGCTTAGTTAGTAGAATGTCTGAAGTGGACTTGATTCAAAGTATTATCGACGTTTATTTTCTTTTAAGTAAAGAAAATAGTTTTTTACACTTTTAGTTACAATAACCCTGGTACAGAAAAGGCATAGCATGTTCTTATGATGTCTAACTTATAAAGCTCTGTTCTGTATCTGAATCAGTGTGATGAAAACACCACCTTCAGTAACCATGCGCTGTACCTGGGGTTGCCCTGTTGTAAAGACGACTTCAACGGTTGCCCGAACATCCCGTCCAGCCTCATCTTCCAGCGCAGCACTAAGGAGACCCTCTGGATATCCACTCAACTCTCTTCCACCAAACTAACACAGAATGGTAACTCACTAACACTAATTCATCAGTTGTCGCGTCTATTTCTCAGAGTGAGATAACACTTTCTTATTGTGTTTTGAAGTCGATCTACTAGCTTTGTTGAAGTGGAAAGCACACCCAGACCGCGTGATGGACATTTTGGGGCGATTGCGCCACGTCTGCGGGGAAGAAATAGTCAAAGTGAGAGCTCCGTCTTAATAACTGATATTAATAAAAAAAATTAATGTCTGCATAATGCCATTTACACCCACGTTTTCTGTTTTTCTTCTCCAGTTTCTTCAAGACATCCTCGACACACTGTTCTCCATTCTGGATGACAACACAGACAAATATGGACCCCTGGTGTTTCAGTCGCTGGTTAGAAAGCTTAAATAAATGACATTTTTAAGACTGCGCCACAGCTTGCCTAATGTTAATAATTCACGGCTGTAATAACGTGTCCGATTTCCATTCATCAAAAGTACCAACGTTTACCGTACAAACGTGTATTTGTGTGTGTGCACACCCTTAAATGCACACGTTTCATCTCTTTCAGGAGTGTGTGTTTAATGCTGTGTGTGTCTGTTATGAAAAATGGAAGATTTCAGCTAGCACGGATCCAGGCATTATTAGGCCTTCACAGCTGTTTGATAGTGGCGTCTCCAGAGACCCTTTAGCTTCTTGTACTCCTGTAAAAAGAGTCAAGATGTTCTAGCCTCTCTTGGCCTGAATACATCTGTCACGTTTCTTTGTGGAGAATAGAGAACCAATGCAGGCTGCATTCATTTCGCAATATGCTATCGTGGTCCTTTGGACATTTAGCTCCTCTAGTTTGGGATTTCTGTGCGAATTTAAACCATGACACGTTTCTGTCCAGGTGTTCATCATCAATCTGCTCCGGGACAGTAAGTTTTATCACTTCCGGCCCGTGATGGACACCTACATCCAGAAGCATTTTGCTGGAGCACTGGCTTACAAGTGAGCTCATCGATTTTAGCTGGATATTTATGTTTAGATATAGTTTAAGCTAAGTATAAATGGTATTTCATATTTTTTCTAGTATAATATAGTATATTTAACTGTTTCATTTCAAATGCAGAGAGTTGATTCGATGTCTGAAGTGGTATATGGATCGGTCAGCAGAGGTTGTACGACAAGATCACATCCAGGAAGCCATGAGGGTAAGACCAAATATAATATGTGCCGTATAGCCAAATAAACAGAAGGAAAGAGAAAAAAAAATCCATGTCAAATCAAATGGTGGCTTCTGTCAAATAAGCAGTGATTCAGCTTAAACGGGAACTAGAATAAATACATTATAAGTAATTGTAGGGCATTCCTCAAAGGACCTTTACAAATAACTAGCTCAAGTAAATTCTATTGAGATTTCTTATTCACTCCCTGTATGGTTTTGTTGAGATCTAATGTCTTCGCTGGTTTGATTGGTGATTCATTTTGGTACTGACAGTACCTCATATTTAAATGTCAAGGACTGTAAAAGTACAGAGAAATTATACTTTAGTTAAAGTGTGGTTGCTCCGTCAAATATTTCAAAAGTGTCTAGCCGGAAACGTACTTCAGAGAAAGTAAGAAGTTTCCACTTTAATTGTACATTCAAGTATTTGGAAGTAAAACCCTTTTTCTGAGCTTTTAAAACTGGCTGATGAAAGACAATGAAAGTCTTCTGAAGTCATTTTGATGCACAAAGTGTGAAATGCAGCTCATTTAATCACAGTTTCAATGTTGTGTTTAAAAGAAAAAAACAAAAAAAGACTATTTTATCTCCGCCGATGGTTATTGTATTTAAAAGAGCCAAAAACTGCGCAGTAAAAAGTGAAGTAATATTTTAGTAATCAATTCCAATTACTTAAGTACCCATGACGTAAAAAATGTTCAGTCAATTTGTGTCTTCTTTCTTTATTTGTCTTCAAGGAAAAAACAGAAGAATTGTCCCCATTTATTGTAATTGGAATGTTTTAAAGAGATTTTATAGCATAAACATGGAGCTCAGACACTTTAGCTTGTACACACGTTAACTGTAAATCTTCCTTCAGGCTCTAGAGTATCTGTTTAAATTCATCGTCCAGTCACGGATCCTCTACTCCCGGGCCACCTGTGGGATGGAGGAGGACCAATTTAGGGCCAGCATCCAGGAGCTTTTCCAATCCATCCGTTTCGTCCTCAGTCTGGACAGCCGCAGCTCTGAGACGCTAGTTTTCACCCAGGTCAGATATGAACAAAATAACCATTTTACATTTCATGAAATCTGGTGTATGAGTATCAAAAAATAAATAAGTGGGATGTAACTGGTGAATGTTTATGTTATTATGTTCTTTTTCATATTAAATGACTTTATTCATTCATATCTCACTTCTGTTTAATTAAAGATTTAAGCATTGAAAGCAAACCAGAACAAGGTGGTCTAATGTGTTTGAAAGGGAAAGGTTTAGTTGTAACGAGTTGCTGATCTCCAAAGCCATGGTTGTTGACCCAAGATCAAAGCTGCTTCCTTGATGCTCATGTTTGTTTAGTCTTCTATCAGAATGATGCATCTGTCTGTCTCTGCCCTAAAGAAGTTGTACGTCTAAGCTGTTTTGACAGCCCCATCTCATGGATATCCTGTGATATCATTTCTCATGTAGAGCGAGTTGCGATCAGACAAAACAAGGTTTTCCTTGAAGGCTGCAGGAGTAGATATCTGCTCGCTTCAGATTGCTTGATCGCTGAAGTAGATGTGAAATGTTCTGAAGAATCAGATTTGAAGAATACAAGACAAGAGGACTTAAGATGAGGATCAGGAGACACCAACACTGATGCCACCGAACAAGTTTTTGAGAAACTGTGCTATCTCTAGCCACTATTTTTACATTGTCTGAAGATGGTGTGAATGGTACTTGCCGCTATGATGCTTGGATGCTGTGGGTGGTTGCCAGACATTTCTACTCTGTGTTTTCTACTCTATGTGTTTGCTGAAGTATTCTAATGGGTTTTTGCAGTTATGAGGGTGTTTTAGATTGATGCTGAAAGCATTTCTAGGTGGATGCTCAGGTCGGTGCGCACTGGCCCAAGTCAAACCCTCCTCCAAGTTACTGTGATATTCTGATCCCTAAATAATGTATGTTTGATTGTTCTCCAGGTAATAGTTCCCTTCAGAAAGGCCTGTGACTTGATGTATCATTGAGTTCCTTAGGACAAACGATGTGGGACAGTTTATGTGCCAAAGTTTAATACACAGGGTTGGGGTTTAAAGACTGATGGACTTTGTTATAAGTCTCATTAGTTTAGTTATTGGTAGTGTTTGTACTGCAAAATGTGAAATATATTTCTCTATTAATGTTTGGAATTTCAAATGTATGCAGATTATGTACAAGGTAATTTTTTATTAGGTAATGAAACCTAATAAACCTTCCACATGACTTCTTCTGTCACCACCATATTTTATCGTCCATGCCTCCAGCAATGCATCATTTAATTCTGGATTCACCAGGAACCGAATAATAAAATATGTGGTTGTACTTTGATTATCAATGTCTGGACACAATACATTCCATCCTACCAACAATGCTTGCACAAATGCTTTGATGAAGATTTAGTCTTTTTTTGTTGACAATGTTTTTCCTGAATTGTCCCATATTGTACCTGTGTGGACCCATTCCATCCCTGCCCTGTATCCTGACCCAATCCTGCCCAACTTCACTGTACCCCCCTAGGGTCCCCAACCAACTACAGGACAAGCCACTGCCAACCAGGGCAACTGCTTGCAGCCGTTGAGCTGTAATGCCCCACGGCCCTCTCCGCTGTCTGTAAGTAGATGCAGCTTGTTGAATTGCCCCACAGTAATGGAATGGACCCAACCCAACCTAATTCCTAAAACATCTACTGTCACATGCAACCATTCAGTACCTTTTCAGAACACCAGACCCCAACATGATCCAACAACCCAAACACACTGACAACAACACCAACAAATGCCTCCCAATGCTTCCAATGCATTTTCCGCTGGGTTCTTTGGTGTGTTTCTTGGTTTTGATTGCTGTGTTTGACACCAAGTCTTCTTGTGCACAAAGTTGAGACCTTCCAAACACCCCCCTTATTCACCTTTCCTCTTCAGTGGCATTGAACCGGGGACCAGCGATCACCTTGCCTGCAATGGATCGTACCATGGGGATGTTGAGCAAAGTGGGGAAGGGAAGTCCTCAAAAGCAAGAGATGTAGATGAAGATATAATGCTACCAGATATAATGGTAGCTTTGAATAAAGGAATAGCTAAGGTCTCAAGTATGAACCACAATGCCAATCTAGTTAATAGATTTTTGGCTGTGCTCGTGACTATATAGCGGTCTTCAACCCACTGTCCTGCAAAGTTTTGTTCCAACCTACTTCAGCCAACCTGCCTGTAATTTTCAAGTGACCTTATAGACCTTGAATGGTTGGTTCTGGTGTGTTTGATTAGAGTTGGAGCTAACCTCTCCAGGACATTGGGTCTCCAGGAGGTTTGGAGGCTTCTGATATAGCACCATAGATGGTTTGGCTTCTGCCTCTCAAAAATAAAAATCTACCAAGTAAGCATGAGGTCTTGACAAAGCCTCACTGTTACTTCATCTCTTGCTGTGTAGGTGATGTCCATCCCATCTTTGGCCAACAGTCCCTTCACATCTTGAGCTTTCTAAAAGGGAACACATACCATGACCAAAATGCAAAAAAAGCTTTCTTTCTCTTGTCCCTTCCCATTTTTTTCAGGCTGCCCTGCTCAACTCTTTCCCTGCCATTTTTGATGAGCTCCTTCAGATGTTCACAGTACAGGAAGTGGCAGAGTTTGTGAGGGGAACTCTGGGTAGCATGCCTAGTACAGTCCACATCGGTCAGTCCATGGATGTGGTCAAGCTTCAGTCCATTGCTCGAACTGTGGATAGTAGGCTTTTCTCCTTCCCAGGTATTTCTTAAAGAAATGTGCTAAATTTTACCTTTACGGGTACAACTGGGGCAGTGCACTTAATAGAACATCTTTGTACCTTGTTTACCCCTAAAAAGGTTCATAGTAGTACTACTCTAAGGGACTAATATGTACCTTTTAGGGGTAGATAAGATGCAAAGTTGTCCCATTAAGGGTACTGCCCCAAGCAGTTCGTACAATGTTTTGCATGTTTTATGTGTTAATGTCTGAAATCTTAATCAGGTGTATTGCTTTAATAACCTCCCTGTCTCTTTACATAGAATCAAGGAGAATTCTCCTTCCTGTTGTTCTCCATCACATCCATCTGCATCTTCGGCAACAGAAGGAGCTTCTGATCTGCTCAGGAATCCTGAGCAGCATTTTCTCCATTATTAAGAGCAGCTCATTGGTACTCACGCTTCAGTCAATGAACACGTCATCAAAACTTTGAACATCCCGTTGGTGACTTTGGTCAAGTAGACAATGTTTCTCTTTTCCTGTTTGCAGGAGAGCTCTGTGCAGGAGGAGGTAGAGATGATGGTGGAGAGTTTGTTGGATGTGTTGTTGCAGACGCTGTTGGCCATCATGAGTAAATCTCAGTCTCAGGAGGCGGTAAGAGGGCAGCGCTGTCCACAGTGCACGGCTGAGATCACTGTTAGTAACTAACAAATCTGATATTATACTTCTTTCCTTCCCTCCATCCTTTCATCTCTATTCTCCTCCACCTGCTTGGCAGCATACTTACTCAGATCTTTACTTCATCTTCTGTTTCTTTCCCAGTATCTTTATGGAACTCTCCTTTTTTGCCTATATTGTGCAACAGTCAAGTTCTGAAAGCAAAATCTCAGAAATCTTCCAAAAACAATAACATCAAACCTTTGACTAATGTCAGAGATGAATGTAGG
The DNA here is from genome assembly GCA_029959095.1 of Rhinichthys osculus. NCBI lineage: Eukaryota > Metazoa > Chordata > Actinopteri > Cypriniformes > Leuciscidae > Rhinichthys > Rhinichthys osculus. Next base: position 30,583,038 of record JARWKJ010000020.1, read on the forward strand.
ACTGTTTTCATACCAAATTAATGTTTTAAAATGACAGACCTTATATTATATATGGGATGTCAACGTTAAAATCCTCAACGTGTTAAAATAATTTAACACAAATAACGCAAATTAATGAAGCAATCAAAATTGCATCATTAATGTAATTTATGACACGCAGTTAGATAATCTTGGAAGTCGGGAGTTTATCAAACCAGGCTTATTTCATCAGAGATGGCAGAGAGAACTGTGAGATCATTGGTCAGTTTTCAGTGAATTATTCATTCCAGTGTGTGTTAAGTTTTAAAGGGGACCTATTATGCCCCTTTTCACAAGATGTAAAATAAGTCTCTGATGTCCCCAGAGTGTGTATGTGAAGTTTTAGCTCAAAACACCCCACAGATCATTTTATACAGCATGTTTAAATCGTCACTTTTTGGGGCTGAGAAAAACGCACCGTTTTAGTGTGTCTCCTTTAAATGCTAATGAGCTGCTGGTTCACGGCACAGGGGGCGGAGCCTAACCAGCTCGCGCTCAGTGAACAATCTCAACTCACGGAAAGATGATAATATCAAAACAGAAACTCTCAGTAACGGTGTTCATTTCGACTCGGACAATAATGCCTACAGAGTCAGAGAATATATGATGTATGGAGTTGGAACAGGTATAGTTTAGTTTAATTACGGGTATAACCTATGTGTCATTGAGTGTAGCCACTATTAATACAAGCCTGCTGTAGGACCATGTGTGAATGATGACACAAAATATACTGATGAGTTTAATAAAGTTTATTGTATGTCACACACAAGAATAAGCGTCAGTTTTACTCCAGAAAATCACTGTAAGAGCTGAGTAAACACAGTATAAGAAGTGCGTAGGTACATAAACAAATTTCGGTAGAGTTGAGGGAGGATTTTTCAAAGACAAAATGAACCCACCTCGTCTTCAGCGGGTGGCTCAGATTTCAGGAGTAAATAGAGAGAGCTATGTGAATGAATACATCCAGCCACAACGCCTTAAACGCTTTGGGAGACATTCTCATTAGTGCAGCAATGGCGGATGTGTACAACTTCCTGTGAACTCGATCAGGGCGGGTCTAAGTTAAAACGGCAATGTCTGTCAACACTCGTGGGCGGGGCCTGTGGCTTTAGTGACGTCACTAAAGCCGCATTCTGAAAACAGGTCGTTGGGAGACACTGCTTATGATTTATGGGGATTTAAAAAAAAGGAGTGAGTGGATTTTTATCACTGTAGGGTGGTTGTGTACACACACTGCCAACACACATTAATGTCCAAACACCTTACAAAAGTGAATTTTTCATAATAGGTCCCCTTTAAAATAGGAGCTCTGTCATATTCTGAGATTATTTCAGAAAGAGCGAGAGTCCTCATGCATCTCGCTGTGAGAAATAGAACGGCGCGTCAAAACATCCCACCGCTGTATAGCCAGATTATATGCAAACAGTGTCTCGCAAGTAAAGTATTTGATGAATGTGAATTGTAATCAAGGTAAAGACGATCGCAGTGATGTACAGGAGTCGTACAGTAATTATTGTTGACGCCCAAACGAACCATGTATGTGTGCTCTCGACGCACTGATATGCACTGATACAGTTTCAACACACATTCAGGAAAATGTTTTTATCTGTCATGTGTATGTTGCTGTGTTTAGTAATTCTGAATGGATCCATGTACTGGAGTAGGCATATAATGCAGTCAGGTTAAGGCGGTTGTTTTAGTTTTTTTTAGTTTTTTTTAGTTTTGTTTTGTTTTTGGCATCTCCATATGGTCCTGTTCAGACGCAATCTTCAATCGCAACTGCAACTTGACATGCCTAAAATGTAAACAGGCTCTATAAAGCTGCTCTTTGCTGTTAGACTGCACACATACTGTACACTGAATTCTGAAAAGTTATGTTCTGTAATGTTCTTTTTCCGTGCGTTGGATTAATACAATTTATGAAATATGTGGACTCCTTAAATCATTTGGTTATTTGGTGTCATTCTGGAGTCTCCAAGTGTCCTTTTTTTGGAAAGACACCTACATTTACCTTGAAAAAAACTTGCAGAAAATACAGTTTTGTGAGAATCATCCTTCAATCTGATAGTTTACTTTTCTGGATAGTTTACTTTTCAAATGATGACAAAATTAACGCACTAAACAAAATAAATGATGTATGCCTAATTTCACGACAAGTATGCGACTAATCACGATTAAAAATGTTAATCTATTGACAGCCCTAAATATATATATATATATAATTTATATATATATATGTAATTTGAATATTTTACATTTAACTTAAATTTAAAGTCAGTGACTCTTTATATGCTCTCTCTCTCTCTCTCTCTCTCTCTCTCTCTCTCTCTCTCTCTCTCTCTCTCTCTCTCTCTCTCTCTCTCTCTCTCTCTCTCTCTCTCTCTCTCTCTCTCTCTTTCACATTTATGGCTATGCGTTTATTATGTCTCACACTCACTCACTGACTCACACATGTCTTCATTCAGTTGAGTTTCATGAAAACTGCACAAAAAGTTTTTGTTATATTTCTATAACAAAAAAAATGTGCATAGAAATAATGAAGCATGTGTTTAGCAGGGGGTGGGGGGTGCTTTCTTTCTGTAAAAATACACATGCAAAATGACTTTTGATCTTGTTATTAATTATGACCCTGACAGCTTTCACGAGACTCATCCATGAATGTTTGTCTTGCGTCTCTTATGTTTAGTCTGTTGTTGTAACACTTACTGGGAAAACTAAGATCAACAGTAAACTACCAGAACACAAACTATCTCTGATCTATACTATGATGAATGGGTTTGCATCCTTTGATTTACACTTGCTTGCTTTTAATGTTTAATTGTTAATGTATTCAGCATATATTGCTTATAAACAGAGCCCAGCAGAAAACAATATCATGTCTCTATCTATATGTAGTTAAAAGAAAGCAGACGGTGACCTACAGTAATATATATTTGCATATTGTGCCTGCTGTCTTTGGTTTGTGTGTGGTTAGTGAATCAGACGAAGACATTTGGTCTAAAATACCACGCATTAGTCTCACATTGCCAGACTTTTGACTAACAATAAGTCTAGTCCACATTGGAGTTTATTCTGGCCAAGAACTGCCCACTTGGACAGAACGAGACCGCCTGACCAACAAATCAGTAATATCAACTGATTATAAAAGTTGTGTGCAGTTTATAACTGGTGATTTCAGCAAGTATTTCCATTTTTGTCCGTAAAATACTTCAGAAATGCGGTGAAGAGAGTGTAGGCGTGCCATCTGAGGCTGAGACTAAGTGCCGTAACTGTTTAGTGAATTCATCCCACAGTGTCTTCATGTCTCTCATTCATTCTGCTCCCCCGCTCCCTTTGGATGTGTTTGATTGTCAGTTTGATTGCCAAATTAACAGATTGATTGGCTCACAAGAACTTGCCCGCTTTCTGATTGGCAGGGGGAGTATGTGTCCTGCTTGTTGTCCCTCCTGCGTCAAATGTCCGACATTCACTTTCAACACCTGATGGACAACTTCCAGAGCAAAGAGGAGCTAAAGGTGAATTTCAGAAGTCAAGCATCTGAATCCTTTATAATGTCACTTATAGTTGAAGTTTTTAAATGTTAAATGTGAACGCAGCTCATACAATCCCATCTCTTGCAGGAGTTCTTGCTGAAGATTTTCTGTGTGTTCAGAAACCTGATGAAACTCAGTATATTCCCGCGTGACTGGAACGTCATGCGACTGCTGACCAGCAAGTGAGAATCTTCCCTTTTTTCCAGAACCGTTTTGCATATTGTTAAACATATTGTTTTGCTTTGAATATAACTACCATATATGGTGTAATAGAATTAATTTCTCTATTAATATCATGGCTTTTGAAGATTTTATGAATGATTATCCCTTTCTCTTTCTTGCAGTATCATTGTGAGCACAACCCAGTATCTGTCGCCTGCTCTCCATAAGAGCTTTACGGACGCTGACTTTGATTTTAAGGTGTGTGATAATGATGAACATCAACCACAAACATTGCACCACAGACTCACTGGCACTGAAATACATACATACTAAACATAAACGTGATTTTCACACATCTCTCACATTCACGTGTGCACAAACGTGCTTGATACGGGCCTTTACGGTGTCCTGCTGTTGGACACTCTTGGCTCTCTCTAATCCACTCTAATGAAGCTCTCCTCCCTGATCAAGACAGATGGTGCCACTAACCAGGGAGACTGGAAAAGTTCAAACGTCCTGAATTATTAATGAAGGTTATCTTTCAGAGAAAAACATGGCCATGTCTATCAGTGTGGGCTTTCACTGGATATCCCCAGGAAAGAAACCGCACAAAGACTGTTGTGGAGAAGCTTAAATCCGGAATCCAAACCGAACTGGTTAAGGAAGTTAATAGTTGCAGGAAGACCAGTAAAAACATGCTAAAACTAGCATAAAAGTGCCCAAAACATACCATATGTTGGTTAATATGTATAAAATATTTGCAATTAATTAATCAACATATAATAATTCTACTGAATATTGAGATATCAATTGATAGCATTAAGGCGAGACACTACAGGTGTATAGGGTAACATTTTTAAATAATAGATATCACCATGAAACTTCCTCAGTTAATTACTTACACAAGTATATAAAAAAAATTTATTACAAGTTTTTGAAATTTGTATGTTGAATTATGCAAATTAGGCATTATCTCATTAAATATTTGCGATTTTGCATATATTTTCGGTAGATAGATCTGAACATATGATAAAGCCAGGTGCAAAATTATTTTTTAATTTTGTTTACACACAAGATGAAAAAAAAAGGTTCATAGGGATTTCAGGACATATGCTTTCATTACCTAGGAAATCAAAATATACCGTCCATACCCTTAAAAAAAAGCAATTTTCGCCATATTTTTTTCATTAAAATGTCACATAAATCAGGCCAGGAATGATTTATTAACAAATCACTCTGAAAATATCTTCAGAATACTGCTAAGTGTATAACTGGAAAGTTTGGTGTACATAGGTGCTACACAGGCTGAGATGTTTCTACTGGAGAATGACAAAAAACTCATTTTGAGAAAAAGGCATTTAAAGATTTAAGAAGGGAATTTAATTCATTTCTATCGGAAAACATTGCTCAAAAACAGAATAAATGCTCAGGCCCTTAGTAATAATAATATATAATATTTCAAGCTCATGAAAACTGATTATTTAAAAACATGGCAGCCATATAAGGCCTACAACTGCAGTAACTCATTGAATTAACATTGGCAGAGTACACCACATGATGCGTCTGAGCGAATCACGTTAGCAGAAACCAGCAGTAGCCAATGAGATTTCGTCATTAGCTTTAAATCACCCTTTGGACATTCACGATTGGTTACTGATAGAAAGGAAATGCCCATATTTGGGTTACATAGCGTTGTGCAGGAGACTCAGAGCTTTACAAGGATACCGGTCATGACAGACTTCAGTAAACAGACGGAACGCAGCATGACGCGTTGGATTGCTAACTTCTTGGTAAATTCGGGAGAAACTTACTGCCGCAAGTAAACAAAATGTAATAAAATAAACATATTAAAGTATATTTTCAACGTTTTCTTTATAGCAGCTTGAAAGAACACATACTGAAGGAGTAAACTAGCCCAAAATCTCAAAACTGATCACTGCATGAAAAATCGATGTTTTTGCCTCTCGTGTCTCGCCTTAAGGTGATTAAGATGCAGGCAATTTTTTTTTACATTTTCTCTTGATAATAGTGTGGATTTATTAACACAGAAGTCACTTTCTATCCAAGCATGACCAACTGAACCCGTTGCGAAATCTGCATGGGGAAATGTTTCACCCTCATGCCAAATTCCCCAACGCGTGGATTAAAATGACTGGATTTCGCCATTGAAAATTTGCCAAGCAACCCCAAATCTGACAAGGAAAATAGATGGGAGGTGTGGCTCCCTTTCGGGGAGGGGAGGAGCTTGAGCTAAGACACACCCACCAAATAATCAATTAGTTGTGTACATCCACAGTAATGCTATTATATCAATGCTCCTTCAAAGCTTTGTCAAGATGTCTGTAATGATGTTAGTTGTTCAGGGAAGAAGGAAGCGGGAAGCGGCAAACGGTCATACGCTACTTTCGTTTTATGTTTGTTTATATTATAATTAAAGCGACAGCCCCTCATGGACGACTGCCACACATAAATGTCTCAGGCCTGGTCCTCTCTCGTCCTTCACTGTCGTCACTCCTCCTTTTATCTATCCGGAGCTCCTCTGTGAGACACTCGAGACCGGTCATTAGCAATCACGCTACCGGCCTCGCTCCATTCCCACAGATCTCTGCCCCGCCCCGCTTGCCACAATCTCCTTTAAAGAAATGTGGCAGCACAGCAAGTCTCACAGTAACCATGACTCAGTGTTTATGCGTTTCTTTTTCCATCAGGTGTGGAATTCGTACTTCAGTCTGGCGGTGTTGTTTATCAACCAGCCTAGTCTACAGCTGGAGACTCTGACACCAGCCAAGCGCAAGAAGGTCTTTGACAAGTAAGACTTGATCCTGCTTATTCGCACCACATAATGACGTGCAGACCTAAAGCCTGAAAAAAAGAAATCAATGTTGTTGGTTCTAAATGTATGCATATTGTAATGTTTTCCCTCCACAGACTTTCATTGCCATTTTGTTACAAACCGAAGGACAAAAAACTGTGGTATTTGAAATCATGTCACAAATGCTCCCAGTAGAGCTTAAGTTGTATTTAACCCAGAATACTCATTTAAATATGACAAAAAATAATAATTTGAGTGTTGTAGCGAGGGCTAATCCATGTTAAATCCATCCAGGGTACACGCTACATCTCTTTGTATTCCTTCTTTTTCTGGCTAGCTCTCCCTCCTTTTGAGATCTGCATCTCGTGATTAATAAATACCGGTTCCTTCAGCTATTGGTCAAATAAACCTAATAAGCCTCAGATGCAGAAATGCATGGACGTCTGACACATGGCATGCGTCTGTAATCTTCAGCCCAGTGTGTGGCTCTCCTATTCTTATCTAAGTCTAATATCTGTAATGCATGCTGTTTGTTTCAGTCATCTTACATTCTTGCACGGGTTTAGAGGAGTTTGTCTTTGCTGTTTTTGTAGGTATGGTGATATGAGGGTCATGATGGCTTATGAGCTATTTAGCATGTGGCAGAATTTGGGTGAGTGTCTTGATTCTCTCTCTCTGTCTTTCCACTCTGTTTCGCTCTCTTTTCCTGCATTTCTCTGCACACGCACAGACACAAACACAAACATTCACGTCCTTCCGAAAAGCAGTACTGACCTCTAGAGGTGGAAGAAGGTACTGCACTGCAGAAATGATCTCAAACTACCATAGGGTAGTTCAGCTTTTTCTGTTATATTAAGCTCATCTTTGTCCCAGACCTAGAGTTTCAAGCTTAAATAATAAAGATCCACCATTTTTTTTATAGATGGATAGATATTTATATTTATAGATAGATAGATATAGATAGATAACAACATTTGACAAGTGCAGAATAAAGAGTAGAATAAACAAACCATGTCAGTATTCACTCATCAAACACCCCGTTACATGTAAATCACACATTATTTTTTTAATGAATAATCCCGGTTGTCGGTTTGCTTGGTTTGGCTGCAGGGGAGAATAAGATCCACTTCATACCAGGAATGATCGGCCCGTTTTTGGGTGTGACGCTCGTACCTCAAAATGAAGTCCGAAATATAATGATCCCCATCTTCCACGATATGATGGACTGGGAACAGAGAAAGAACGGCAACTTCAAACAGGTCCATTATACCTGCATCTGCTTTTCTGGGCTTTCTGGGCTTTTTTTTTTCTGTTTATCTTACTTCCAAGAGAGAGTTTTCTTCCAGTGAAACAAGCAAATACAATATGGCTCATTTGTACACTTAATGGAACCATGATAATAAATAAGATCAAAGGTTTATTATCATATTTTATTTATTTATGATGTCCCTTACAATGGACACACAATAAATGAATACATTGAATGAATAAGCTAATGCAAAATCATTGTATATTCAGGCTATTTTAGACAAATAATGTTATTTTGGAATAAAGAATACACTCACCTAAAGGATTATTAGGAACACCTGTTCAATTTCTCATTAATGCAATTATCTAATCAACCAATCACATGGCAGTTGCTTCAATGCATTTAGGGGTGTGGTCCTGGTCAAGACAATCTCCTGAACTCCAAACTGAATGTCAGAATGGGAAAGAAAGGTGATTTAAGCAATTTTGAGCGTGGCATGGTTGTTGGTGCCAGACGGGCCGGTCTGAGTATTTCACAATCTGCTCAGTTACTGGGATTTTCACGCACAACCATTTCTAGGGTTTACAAAGATTGGTGTGAAAAGGGAAAAACATCCAGTATGCGGCAGTCCTGTGGGCGAAAATGCCTTGTTGATGCTAGAGGTCAGAGGAGAATGGGCCGACTGATTCAAGGTGATAGAAGAGCAACTTTGACTGAAATAACCACTCGTTACAACCGAGGTATGCAGCAAAGCATTTGTGAAGCCACAACACGCACAACCTTGAGGCGGATGGGCTACAACAGCAGAAGACCCCACCGGGTACCACTCATCTCCACTACAAATAGGAAAAAGAGGCTACAATTTGCAAGAGCTCACCAAAATTGGACAGTTGAAGACTGGAAAAATGTTGCCTGGTCTGATGAGTCTCGATTTCTGTTGAGACATTCAGATGGTAGAGGCAGAATTTGGCGTAAACAGAATAAGAACATGGATCCATCATGCCTTGTTACCACTGTGCAGGCTGGTGGTGGTGGTGTAATGGTGTGGTATTTTTTTTTTGGCACACTTTAGGCCCCTTAGTGCCAATTGGGCATCGTTTAAATGCCACGGCCTACCTCAGCATTGTTTCTGACCATGTCCATCCCTTTATGGCCACCATGTACCCATCCTCTGATTGCTACTTCCAGCAGGATAATGCACCATGTCACAAAGCTCGAATCATTTCAAATTGGTTTCTTGAACATGACAATGAGTTCACTGTACTAAAATGGCCCCCACAGTCACCAGATCTCAACCCAATAGAGCATCTTTGGGATGTGGTGGAACAGGAGCTTCGTGCCCTGGATGTGCATCCCACAAATCTCCATCAACTGCAAGATGCTATCCTATCAATATGGGACAACAAATAAAGAATCCTTTCAGCACCTTGTTGAATCAATGCCACGTAGAATTAAGGCAGTTCTGAAGGCGAAAGGGGGTCAAACACAGTATTAGTATGGTCTTTCTAATAATCCTTTAGGTGAGTGTATATTAACATAAAGATATTTATATGTAATGTAAAATAATATTACAAAAAAGGATAATTTTATCATCATCAATATGATATGATATGTCACCCATAGATCGACCTAGCAGCATACACTAATATTTTTTGGCAATTTGGGTGACAGCAAATGACAAAATAATGGGGACATAACTAACATTATTAACGAATTACTACTATAATATTATTAACAATAATAATAATTATTATAGATATTTTTCATCAATTGGTGCTACCCAAATTGAACAGTGTGTGTATGTACAATTAATAATACCAAGTAAAAAAAAAAAAAAAAAAAAAATCTCCATTCATCTGTCATCTGTTCATTATCGGTGTATAATTCAGTTCATGTTTGTGGTGCAGGTGGAGGCAGAACTGATAGACAAACTGGACAGTCTGGTGTCTGAAGGCAAAGGAGACGAGAATTACAGAGAACTCTTCAGTTTGCTGTAAGTACTCACACACACACACACACACCTTCTCCACTGACACACACAGCTACACATCTGGCCGTTTGAGTGCTCTTGTCATAACCTGAGTGTCTCTGATTTGCCTTGTGCTGCGGGATTATTAGAACTCAACTGTTTGGGCCGTACCCCAGGTAAGAGGAAACTAACCCTGTTCAACCAATCAGATGCCACTAAAAAAGGATCTTCCATTACAAGGCCCTTTTTTACCTTCAGCCCATGAAGTGCCCTTAAAAAATGATGTATATGTGTGCCGTTTATGTCTAGTCTGCTGGAGAAGATCGAGCAGGAGACCTGGAGGGAGACGGGCATCTCCTTCGTCACGTCTGTCACGCGCCTCATGGAAAGACTGCTGGACTACAGGTAAAGCGACCAATAGCCAATAGCTGCTCTCTTACACAGGAAGTGGCCATTTGACGGACATGTAAAGTGTTCAGCCGCAGCTCATTGTTGTACAGCATCGGATGTAATCGGGGAACAAAATAAAGTAGAAGTTTCTCCAGAAATGATGTAGAAACCAGCCAATCAGATTGGATGGTCATTGGGCGTGGCATCGCATATCTAATAAGACTTCCTGTTTCTTATGTCGGCAGAGATTGCATGAAAGGTGATGAGACAGAAAACAAGAAGATCGGTTGCACTGTCAACCTGCTGGTGAGACTTACCCTTCATTCGATCCTGTGTGAACCTAATATATGCTATATGGCTTTTTTTGCAGTCAAGCTAAAGTAAGCTGATGATCATTCGGTGTCATTTTGTAGAATTTCTACAAGTCGGAGATTAATAAGGAGGAAATGTACATCCGATACATTCACAAGCTGTGCGACATGCACCTGCAGGCCGAAAACTACACAGGTGAGACGTTATTCAGTTACTTCACATTTAAAAACTGCATAGGCCACATCACACATAATGCATTTTTGCATTTAAAAACATAAAACACAGGGCAGTTTTTGTAGAAAACCAATGGAAATGAAGCATAGTGGAATGCAAAAACGTTGCATATAAATTATACATTATCACTATGTGTGATTCCTGAGAATCGAACCCATGACCTTGGCGTTTCTAACACCACCAGTTGAGCTAAAAGGAAGTATATTCCGCAAGAGTATTTGAACTATATCTACCGCTGTGTCCCACAGAGGCGGCGTTCACGCTCCTGCTGTACTGGGAGCTTCTCCACTGGGAGGAACGACCCCTCCGAGAGTTCCTGCACTATCCTGCGCAGAGCGAATGGCATCGCAAAGAGGGTCTCTGTCGTAAGGTCATCCACTACTTCAACAAGGGAAAGGTATTTACAGAGTCCCGGAAACAACGTTTCACCATTTTTTGGAGTGATGTCTATAAAATTCGATCTTAAGTTGTCCAAACACAATGATCCTCCCTAGACTTACATTAGAAACGAGCAAAAGATCGCCTGAGAAAATGGTGGATGCCAACTGTTGCTAAGGCAGGAATGGCTTATAATGTTATTGAGGCAAATGGCCAGTTAATTCATTAGAATTTAACGTAAAGACTTCTGTGGATAATTTACATCATGTCTACAAGTGTACAATTGATGAAACGCAATACAAACAATTCACCGACTGTAAACGAATGGCGCGTTATATTTCTGACGTACTCCATGCGCTTGCGCTACTTCCCACATCAGGACATGTGGATTTGGATTTTCTGTCGCTACTTCCATTTCATTGCAACTTTAACAAGTCAATGGATTTATTTTAAACTTTCAAACCTTATAATAAAAGTCAATGGGGTCCAAAAAAGAGCATTGGTCCCCATTGTATTTCATTATAAGGTTTAAAAGTTTGATAATGCTGCGTTGAAACAATGTCCATCCGAGTATAACGGATTATTGTAAAAGAAAAAAAGTAGGGCGGAGACTTTGTTCTCTGCATCGGTTGTTGATTGGATGTTGACCAATGGGCGTGGCTCTTAAAAGTAGGTAGATGAACAAGAGAGGTTTAAACAAACTTAATGATTGAGAGAAGTCTGTTGTTTTCACTGGAAGGTTGAGTTATGAAATTTCGATGAAACATTACAAGGTTGAATGCACGAATGAATAACCTTTTCAACATTTAAAATTGTAATCATTGTATACTGAATAGCGATTGGTCGCCTTTCTTGCTTTCATTTGCATATTGACAATAAACAAGGTGCCAACTGCGTTTCTTTCTATAAACATAACTAAAACTTGCCATACCAGAGTTCAGCTCGTCTAGAAAGGCAAGTCTAGTTTTAAATTGCACATCAAACCTGCTGTCCTGCCCTTGATCTCTTCCCAGTGCTGGGAGTACGGCATCCCGCTGTGCCGAGAACTAGCCTTCCAGTACGAGTCCCTGTACGATTATCAGAGTCTCAGCTGGATACGGGTCAGTGCTTTTTGATGTTATTTTTTTTTTAACGTGAATATATGAATAGAGATTATATAACAGCACTTTGAGTGGACCGCGTAGCTATTAATGCACTGTTATGTATTGTGCTCAGAAGGAGGTCAGTGCTGTGTGAATATTTAGCTCTTTCTTTCCATACAGAAAATGGAGGCGGCGTATTATGACAACATCATGGAGCAGCAGCGACTAGAGCCGGAGTTCTTCAGGGTGGGATTTTACGGTCGGAAATTTCCCTTCTTCCTCAGGGTGAGCTATCGCAGTATTTACACGCTCTGTTTGTATGTCATAATTGTAAGGATTAAGGGATTGATTTTGAATTAAAAATACATCAAATAAATAAAAAATGAAACAATTAATTACATGGTTGTGTTTATTGCATGCATTTATAAATATGATTACTTATAGATGTTTTTCTCTGCACACAGAATAAGGAGTTTGTTTGTCGGGGGCATGACTACGAGAGGCTTGAAGCCTTTCAGCAAAGAATGCTGGGAGAATTTCCTCAAGCCATCGCCATGCAGCATCCGAATCAACCAGATGAGGGGATTTTACAGGGTGATGCGCAGTGTATCCTTCAGCGTGATAACACCATTAGATGGTTTTGGGGACTCACTAACTCGCTTACTCATTCATTCACTAACTCGCTTACTCATTTCACTCACTCACACATTCACTCACTAACTTACTCACTCATTTCACTCACTAACTCACTCACTCATTTCACTCACTCACTCACTCACTCATTTCACTCACTCACTCACTCACTCATTCTACTCACTCATTTAACTCACTCATTATACCCACTCATTCTACTCACTCACTCACTCACTCACTCAATCACTCACTCACTCACTCACTCACTCACTCACTCACTCACACACACACTCGCTCGCTCGCTCGCTCGCTCACTCACTCACTCACTCACTCACTCACTCACTCACTCACTCACTCACTCACTCACTCGCTCGCTCGCTCACTCACTCACTCACTCACTCACTCACTCACTCGATCACTCACTCACTCACTCACTCACACACACACACACTCACTCACTCACTCACTCACTCACTCACTCACTCACTCACTCACACACTCACTCACTCACTCGCTCGCTCACTCACTCACTCACTCACTCACTCACTCACTCACTCACTCACTCACACACACACACACTCACTCACTCACTCACTCACTCACTCACACACTCACTCACTCACTCGCTCGCTCACTCACTCACTCACTCACTCACTCACTCACTCGATCACTCACTCACTCACTCACTCACTCACTCATTTCACTCACTAACTCACTCACTCACTCACACACACACTCACTCACTCACTCACTAGCTCACTTACTCACTCATTCACTCACTCACACTCATTTCACTCACTCACACACTCACTCATTAACTCACTTACTCATTCACTCTCACACTCATTTCACTCACTCGCTCACTTACTCACTCACTCACTCACTCACTCACTCACTCACTCACTCACTCATTTCACTCACTCATTTCACTCACTCACTCATTTCACTCACTCATTTCACTCACTCACTCATTCACACACTCACTCACTAGCTCACTTACTCACTCATTCACTCACTCACTCATTTCATTCACTCATTTCACTCACTCACTCATTCACACACTCACACACTCACTCGCTCACTCACTCACTCATTTCATTCACTCATTTTACTCACTCATTTCACTCTCTCACACACTCACTCACTCACTCACTCATTTCATTCACTCATTTTACTCACTCACTCATTCATACACTCACTCACTCATTTCACACACACTTACTCTTTCACTCACTCACTCACACACTCACTCACTAACTCACTCATTTCACTCACTCATTTCATTCAGTCATTTTACTCTCACTCACTCACTCATGCTCATTTCACTCATTTTACTCACTCACTCACTCATTCATTTCACTCATGCTCATTTCACTCACTCACTAACTCACTTACTCACTCATTTTACTCACTCACTCCTTCACTCATTTTACTCACTCATTTCACTCACTCACTCACTCACTCACTCACTCACTCACTCACTCACTCACTCACTCACTCACTCACTCGCTTACCCACCATAGATTTTTTGTTGTTGTCTGAAAGTCTATACGACTTGTTAGTAAAAGAGCAGCTTGGAAACTCTGCACAGTATCTTCTTTTGTATAGCAAAAAAAAAAAAGTTTAGAAATGACATAAAATTGTGACACCATTCATTTTTAGGGTTATCTATCCTTTTAATATGCTTGTTCAAAATATAGTAGCTGTTTTTTCCTTCATGTAAAGTTCCATAGACCTACAGATCTACGCCGTGAATCCAGTTCCAGAAAACATTGATGTGCTACAGATGGACCGCGTGCCTGACCGCATCAAAAGTTTCTACAGAGTCAATAATGTCCGCCGATTCCGTTACGACCGGCCCTTCCATAAGGGGCCGAAAGACAGGGAGAATGAATTTAAGGTGAATTGAAATGTCTTCTCTATGAAACACTAGTGGGTAATGGACTTAACACCAGACGTTGGCTGAAGTTGCATCATGCCTGTGTTTTTTCAGAGTCTCTGGATTGAGCGGACCACACTCATCCTCACACACCCTCTGCCCGGGATCTCCCGCTGGTTTGAAGTGGATAAGCGCGAGCTGGTGGGTGACTCACCAAACCAAGTCTGAATATATCATCAACATAATGAAGCCACCATTTTGGTTTGCTTATTAAATCTCAAAGCTGTCCAGTCAACAATTTATTTATTCAAAAAGTGTTTTTGTGTATTGTGTAAGCACACACTGGTACACTTACCAGTACCTAATGTTACTGTGTTTTAAGAAAAATGTTATTCATTAAAATGTTCATAATTTGTTCGAAGCTGATAACCCCGTGGAGAACGGTTGGGCTTTGACCGAATTTCGAGTTTAGGCTTCTGGACCCGAATACTCCATACTGTACTGTATAAATAAAGGCAAAAATTGAATAAAAATAAAAATAAAAAATAAATCATAATTTGGCTGAACAGCCTAGATTTAGTCCATAAAACTCTTCAAAAAGTTTTTTTATTATCATTATTATTATTATTATTCTTTTCCATTTAAATTGGAAAATGATTTTACATAAATAAATACATTTCTTACTCAATCACTAACTAATTTGAATTAATATTTATAGTATTTAATTTGTAATTATTCACTGTTCACTAATTTTTTATTCAAAAATGTAACTTTCATGAAGTCAAGAATTGACATATTTCATAATTTGTTATATAATTTTGCATAAATTATTTAATAAATAAAGCATCTGTAGTTTACATTTAAACTACCCAAACACTAAAATCAATTTAAACTTAAAAAAATTACATTAAAAAAATAACTTAAACATTTTTATAAAAAAAAAAGTCATGGATGTAGCCTACATATTTGATGTTTTTAATATGATTTTGCATGAATAATTAATTAATCAAATAAAAATAATATTCTAATTTACATCCATATTGCTTAAACACTAAAATATATTTCAAATTTTATAACATCTGAAATTTACATTTAAACTATCCAAAAACTGAAATCAATTTAAACTTAAAAAAATTACATTAAAAAAATAACTTAAACATTTTTATAAAAAAAAAGTCATGGATGTACATATTTGATTTTTTTAATATGATTTTGCATGAATAATTAATTAATTACATAAAAATAATATTCTAATTTACATCCATACTGTTTAAACACTAAAATACATCTTTCAAATTTTATAAAGTTCATAAAGTTTTTAATATAATTTTGCTATATAATTATTAAATGCATACAACATCTGTAATTTACATTTAAACTATCCAAAAACGGAAATCAATTTAAACTTAAAAAAATTACATTAAAAAAATAACTTAAACATTTTTGTAAAAAAAAAAAAAGTCATGGATGTACATATGTGATGTTTTTAATATGATTTTGCATGAATAATTAATTAATTAAATAAAAATAATATTCTAATTTACATCCATATTGCTTAAACACTAAAATATATTTCAAATTTTATAACATCTGAAATTTACATTTAAACTATCCAAAAACTGAAATGAATTTAAACTTAAAAAAATTACATTAAAAAAATAACTTAAACATTTTTATATAAAAAAAGTCATGGATGTACATATTTGGTGTTTTTAATATGATTTTGCATGAATGATTAATTAATTAAATAAAAATAATATTCTAATTTACATCCATACTACTTAAACACTAAAATACATCTTTCAAATTTTATAAAGTTCATAAAGTTTTTTAATATAATTTTGCTATATAATTATTAAATGCATACAACATCTGTAATTTACATTTAAACTATCCAAAAACTGAAATCAATTTAAACTTAAAAATTTGACTTAAAAAAAATAACTTGGGTGGGAATGTTTGAAAAAAATGTTTGTTTTTATATGATTTTACATTAATAATTAAATATATTTAATTATAAATAATATAAAAAATCTGTAATTTATACTACCCAAACACTAAATTCAACAATAATAATGCCTGTATAGTGTAAAGATTTACTGAAGTGTATTGGAGTGTACATTCAGAGCGCCTGTGTTTACCGTATGTACGTCATGTCCTCTAGGTTGAAGTCAGTCCACTGGAGAACGCCATTTACGTGGTGGAGAATAAGAACCAGGAGCTGCGCACCCTGATCAGTCAGTACCAGCACAAGCAGCTTCACGGAAACATTAACCTGCTCAGCATGTGCCTGAATGGGGTGATCGACGCAGCTGTCAACGGGGGGATCGCCAGATACCAGGAAGTGAGTCCTGCAATCGCTACTGCGAACTCCACCAAACATCCATCAGACGTTTAGCCTTCATCTAAAAGAATAGTTTCATTATAAGTTGTCAAATGTGTTTTATGCTTCTTGTCGCCCAGGCATTCTTCGATAAAGAGTTCATTAGCAGTCACCCAGAGGATACAGAGAAGATCACCCAACTCAAGGATCTGATGCAAGAACAGGTGAACGCATCGAAACCTCTTTATTTTAACAACGCAAAAAAAAGACATTTGAAAGGTCAAATAATCCAGCGTATTTATAAACCCCATAGGTTCACATCCTCAGCGTGGGTCTGGCCATCCACGAGAAACTGGTGCACCCGGAAATGCGTCCCCTGCACAAGAAGCTGATCGACCAGTTCCAGATGATGAGGAGCAGCCTCTGTCACGTGAGACCTCACATCTGCTTCTTATGAATGGACAGATTTGTCAACAAAATTTGAAATTTGCCGATAAATCAATTTCAATTAATATTACTAGATTTTATTATAATTAGGAAAATAAAAAAGCAAGTTTGTGGCTTTAAGTCCATGTCTGTTAGTTTTAGGTACAGTCATTTATTTGCTATTTTACTCCTAGATTTAAAATAAACGTTTTTTTAAACAAGTCAAAATCATTGATGACTCATCATGCACTCATGGGCGTGTCCAATCAAATGCTCTCTAGAATGGCAGTATGTTAATTGCACCTAATTTCTGGTTATGTCCAGGAATGACAAAGCCATTTAACCCTCTGTGGACGGATTGGGCGGTACCGGCCAAAATGGCATACTTTTACAAATGTGTAATTATCTTAAAAACTATTAATGATAGAGAGGTGCGGTCTTTTTCACCGTCTTCCTCAGATTCCGCTGAAAACAGTGATAACTTACCCGGCTTGTAAATATACACACTTCCTTGTTGCACAATACCACTATTTAAAAGGCCAATGAAATCGATGTTGTTTGGCAGATTCCACGAACAACAACCAATGGAAAAATTGCAGATGGAGAAATATTTTTCTTACCCAATCAGAGGAAGGTTACCATGACGTTTCTAGCAAATCAGAGGACTCTGTAGCCTTGCAAGGGGTGGTACTATATAGTTAGGGATATGACGCAAACAGCGTTGAATGGAGAGAAGGAGAGAGAGCGAACGGAGGCTTACGGAGCGGATTATCAGAGATTTATATGAGCGATAGACAAAACAATTATAATATATATATATACACATACAATTATAGCATTATTTATTGTTTTAGCACTTTTATGATGGCAAGCAGTAAAGATTTACGGTGGAACAAGCTCTGGAACAATTACTGGAGAGTGACGAGGAGAAAGCATTGCTTAGAAAATTCTAATCATTCCTAAGAAAAACGCCTAGGACTATTTGTAAATAAAGTTACATTTTTCATTGTTCTTTACACATTTTATTTAACAATTACACATGTCTGTCAAGCAAAGGCTTTGACAAATATATTTTTTGTTCAAAAACTGTTCACTATTGTTGTGTGATGTGTGATTTTCAGAAATAAATGACAAAAATCTAATTTCCGTTTTTGAAATTCTCTAGTTTATTGTACATTTTTCACTCATACCTCCTTTATAAACACATTACATGCATGCTTATGTTAGCTTAGGGTCTTCTGAATCCATAGATACCAAACACATAGTGTTCCATCTCCATTACATATGGTTTATAAGGCCAAATGTAAAAATAGAGAAAACGGACCAAAAAGGGTTTAGTCCCCAGAGGGTTAATAAGTCTCGCCCCAAACTTCTTGTTTAAATAGGAAATGCCAATGTAGGAAAGGAAACTGTGCTTTTAGATTTCATGGGGTCTTTAAACACATTTTGCTTTTCTCACTTCTTTCTTTGCATAGATTCAGTATCAAAATCTGATTTTTTTGTAAGATGAGCTGGTGTGTAATATTAAACCTGTGTTGGCATTAATGCAGACAGTGTGTGTATTCAGAGTAGTGTTTCTATGTGGCCCTGCAGGGTCTGCCCGGTCTGGATAAGCTGAGCCCGGCCTGCTCAGGGGCGAGCACCCCGAGGGGCATCCTGGCCACCCACAGTCCCATGAGCCCCGAGAGTATCAAACTCCTGCACCGACACAGGTCAGCACACCCTTACAGACACCCTTCTGCATGCACACAGAGGTATCTATTGGGTGTAAGTACATATTAGAACAGCATACTAAATGAAGGCAATGTTTTAATGTTTACAATCTGATGTAAGAAGTCAAAGTTATTTCCTGTGGTATTCAACAGCACAACACAGATGAGCTTAGCTAGAGCATTCCTGTAAATTAAACATGCTGTTCAAATTCATGCACAATAATGGAAATCCATTCAATATACTTAGTATACATGAGTGCAATGTACTAAGTATTTAGGAGTACTTTTTATGAGAGATAATAGCTCCATAATGTGATGCCAAAAAGAAAATAATTATGGAAACTAATAAATATATATATATATATACACTACCGTTCAAAAGTTTGGGGTCGGTACGATTTTAAATACTTTTAAAAGAATTCTCTTCTGCTAACCATGGCTGCGCTTATTTGATTAAAAATACAACAAAAATCAGTTATTGTATTAAATATTATTCCAGTGTAAATCAGCTGTTTTCTGTGTGAATATATAGTAAAGTGTAATTTATTCCTGTGATCAAAGCTGAATTTTCAGCATCACCAGTGTCAGTGTCTTCAGTGTCAAATGATCCTTCACAAATCAGTATAATATGAGGATTTGATGCTCAAGAAACATTTATTATTATTATCAATGTTGAAACAGTTGTTGGTCTGTCAGTTGTACAGTTTTTTTTTTTTTTTTATGATTCTTTGATGAATAGGAAGTTCAAAAGAACAGCATTTGTTTGAAATAGAATCTTTTGTAACATTATAAATGTCTTTACTGTCACTTTCGATCAAATTAAGTATTGATTTCTTTCCTCCAAAAAATAAAAATAAAATTCTCACTGACCCCAAACTTTTGAACGGTAGTGTATATATTTTAGATAAATCATTCTATATTTATGCTTAGTTTTATATTTTAATTAACTTAGATTACATATATTTTTATTTTGTATCTACTCACATACTCAACTGGACACACATACTCATTGTTTATTATTACCTTTTTTGTTTATCAAAAATAATGAAAATACTGTCTTATTAAAAATATTATCTAGTCCAACTCATGCATTTACAACGTTTTATTTGTCTACAGAAAAAGATTGTGCAAAACAATTGTACAATTTATATACTATTATGTTTTTTGTTTATATTCTTTTGAATAGGCTTTTACATTATTTTAATTTTAGTTCGTTTTAGTAATTGTATGGGCTTTTGTTATTTTTAGCTTTAATTTATTTTTATTTCATTTCATTTAACGAAAACAATTTTTCATAGTTTTAGTTAACAATAACAACCCGGGTCCCAACTTTGTGTATTTATATTCAGGATTTCATTATTATAGATTTTTTGTTTATATTGCACCTCACAGGAAACTCTATATATATCGCATTGTAATGAATCTGTATAGTCTGTGTGTGTTCTACTCACATGTCTGTGAGTAATAGAGAGATTCCTGCTCTGTAGACGCAGCCCTTCCTTTCTCTTCACAAACACTCCTCGACCGTGTATTCCTCATAAACACGCGTACACACTCATGCTGCCCACCCTGGACACACTAGCTTCAGCTCCGCCACGTCTCTCTCATGTCTCTCTGTTTGTTCCTCTTTCTCCTTCTCTCTCTTCTGTCACTTTACCTCACAAATGTTTGACATCTTTCTGTGGATGCTTTATTTCCTCTTTCTTTCTCCTTTATTCTGTCTTCCCTTGTTCTTCTTTTTTCGTTCATACTCGCATGGCTGCCTGTGTCCCTACAATCTCTTTTCTTCATCTTGATTCATTTTCCTCATTCCTGCATGCATTCCCGTTCCTCCACTCTTTCTCTTGCTTTTCTTTTCCATCCCTGTATTCCCATCCCTCTCCTCCCCGTCTCTCTCTCTCTCTCTGTCTGTCTCTAGCCCTCTGAATGTGTTGGGGTCTGTCCGCCACTCCTCCTCTTCTCTCTCCTCTCACACCTCCAGTGAGACGGGAAACTTGCTCATCCTGACGGACAGTATGATGGAACACCCGGAGGACCTCTACCGCATGCAGGTGGGCTACATCAGCTCATAATACACACATTTAGTGTACAAGTACAGCCTAGTGACCAACCAAAACACCCAAGCATCCATTTAAGGCACCCAGGCATTTATCTAGCGATATCCTAGAAACCATCTGCCACCTAGCAGTGTCATAGCAACTTCACAGTAACCACTCAGTACACCCTAACAACTACACTAGCAGCCACCTAGCAATGCCCTAGTAGCCACTTAGAGCACCTTAAAAACCTAGCATCCACCTAGCAACATCTTGGCAACCACCCAACACCTAGCAATGCCTAACAACCCAGAAGAACACCCTACCATCTGCATAACAATGTCCTAGCACCGCTTAGCAATACCCTAGCAACCACCAAGGATATCTAACCTATCAACTTCTTAGCAATACCCTAGCAACCACCAAGGATATCTAACCTATCAACTTCTTAGCAATACCCTAGCAACCACCCATATTATCCTAGCTTAATGGCTCGCATAAGTGAACACGCATAGCACCCCAACAATCACCTATCACCTAGCAATAAACCCCTCAGAACAACCTTGAAACTGCCTAACAACCTCCTAGCACTGCTTAGCAACACCCTAGAAACCACCCATAATATCCAAGCAACACCTTAGCAGTAGCAAAACACTCATAGCATCCCAGAAACCACCATCAATTAACAATACCCTATCAACATCTCAGAACAACCAAACAACTGCCTAACAACTTCCCAGCACTGCTTAGCAATATCGAAGCAACTGTCTAGCAACACCTTAGAGACCATCCAACCAACCCAAAATATGCTAAGAAATGTCTCATTAATGCGTATGCATAGCACCCTAACAAGCACACATCACCTAGCAATACCCTAGCAACCTCTTGGAACAACCTAGAAACTGCCTAACAACGCCCTAGCAACACCTAAGCAACTGCCTAGCAGCACCCTAGAAGCCAGCCACCCCATAGCAATTCCCAGACAACCTCTCAGAACACCCTACATTCTTCATAACAATGCCCTAACAACACACTAGAAACCAGCCATAATATCCAAGCAACACCTTAGCATTAGCAAACACTCATAGCACCCCAGAAACCACCTGTCATTTAGCAATACCTATCAAAATATCAGAACAACAAATCAACTGCCTAGCAACACCTTAGAAACCACTCACCACCTAGCAACTCTCTGCCAACCTCTCAGAACACCATAGCAACTGCCAAGAATATTGTATCTGATCTTTTAAAGTACTTTTTCCCCTCTGTGTAACATTTCAGCCCAGTCCATCATCATCCAGCTTGAGCTCAACGCATTCAGCTCCATCTCAGATGATCAACTCAGGGCACGGCAGCATCAGAGGTGAGCAACAGTCAACTTCATAATAACACCAGGTTTGAGTGTTTCCCAACCAATGTTTGAGAACTATAACGCATTGTCATTTGAACATTAATTTACTGTGGTGACAATCAATATCTTCTAGCTTCACTCAAAAGAACATCTCAGCTCAAAGATGGCTTTTCTAGTCTCAACGTACAGATCTTTTCTTTTCTCTCCAGTTGGGTCCCCATCACTACCTGACAGATACAGGCACAACCGAGAGTTGTTGATGCTTCTACCGCCGCACAGGGACCGTCCCAGCAGTGCCATGTACCCCAACATAACCGAGAACGGACAGGTGCGTCTACCACAAGATGCAGCTAATTCGCATTTTGGCAAATCCATTAAACTGTCAGGAAATGATATGACCTCAGTTATGAGGGTAACATAACTGCAGTAATTTTTTGTTATTTTGCTTTTTTTCCACCAGCCTACTAACCATCAGAGGGCTCTATACCATCAGGTCATTGGTCCCTGCAAACCCTGCAGTGACCCTAATCTCTCTGTGGCTGATAAAGGTATGACTGGGTGTGTATGATTCTCTGAACCCACTGTACCCCTCTATCCATCCACAAACCCACAATCCCCTCACCCCAGGCAGAAATCACAATACTTGCTGCATCAAAAAGTGCATACAGTCTGAGTAGGTACTACCGACTTTGTGACCATTAAAAATTATGTTCTATTTAGTATGTGTATTTGTTGTATGAGTGCATTCCGGACGTACTACATCGGTCATGTTGGCTTTGTCATGTGACCTACTACGCTTACCTGCCGGTCACGACTCCTCTCCCGTGGCCTCATAGGAAAGTAAAGTATACATTGAATGCACACTCCAGAAACTCACTGGAAGTTGTAGGTCATCTGGGTACTTTTCGCTTTTGTTTTTCAAATAATGTGTTCGCACATACTACTCTTTTGGTGTACTGTTTTTCACATACTATATAGTAGGGAAGTGGGCCTTTTTGGATGCAGCGTCAGTTTCAGTTATATTCACAGCTGACCAAAGACCAATGGCAGCACTGAAAGTCAAGAGAGTCCGCACACAGTCCAGCCTTATTCTAACGTTTGAGCTCATGGACGCTTCATTTTTAAGAGCCAGATTTACTAACAGCATGCGGCAGCGCAAACCCTCTTTTGGCGGTAAAAAATGACTGTCGGGATTTGCGCTGAAAAGGCTTGACAGGGTTATTTTTGCGGCTAACCTTATTTGCATAATCATTTGTAGGAGTTTGCCTTTCAGATGCAAATTTTATGGGAGGAGAGTATTTAAATGAATCATGCGAGGTGATTTACTAAGGTTTGCGCTAGTCAATTTACTGGTATTTCCGCCATTAATTACCGCCAAAAAAAGCATGTCTTAAACCAGACGCTAATTTGCGCTGCTCTTGGTAGATTGTGTTGGTCATTATGGAAATGATCCGGCTGTGTCTACATGCTTTAATGTGCGCGTCGTCAGTAGATCACGCGCAGAAATTTCCACTCCCAGTTTTGGAATTGCGCTTTCGCGCTAATTTGCCCTGTTTAGTAAATCTGCCACTAAAACTTAATTTTTGCAGTTTTTAAACTAGACTCTCGCCAAGTCTTTGTAGCAAAATGACTTTTATTTACATTAACAACTTTAGTAAACAAAGGTAGATGCTTGCTTAGGAAGTCTTTTTCATTACGCTACTTTAGCTAGTGTCCGGTTGGAAACACCAGAATCCAAAGCTCAACATGCTAAGCGGCCATTCTTGAGATATCTGACCTCCAGATTAGGATCCAGCAGGTCAGTAGTGATGTGTAAAGTGATGGTGGTCTTTGCTCTTTCTGGCAGTGTTGACAGCTCCCAGCAGCTGGAGTTTGGACAGTGGCACCAGGGACACTCTGCCGTTCCTTTCTGCTCATGTCGGGAGTGTGATGGCCCCACCCGTTCCCCCCCGCACCCTCCCTCCCGGTAAGAAACAACAATATCTTTGAGGAAACATTAACAATATCTTTCATGAACCTAGTGCTTTTACTTTTGAAATGTTTTGAAAGACATTGGCTACGTTGGATTATCTACGCATGATAAGGAGCCGCGTCGTGTTACGCTACACAAGCTCATTTGACAGAAATGTGGAAAGTATGCATGTACTCTTTGGAAGAATTTATGAGTACATGAAGAGTTAAGGAATCAAAAGGTGTCTACTTAAAATATTTGTACATTGTCAAATTCTAGTGGAGACTTTATTAGATTGGACTTGGCTTCATTAAATATTCTCCTCTGGGTTAAACAGCTGTCGCTGCATCTTGAGGGACGTTATTGGATCATACCTGTATGATTAAATCCATATCTAGAAGCAAATGGACATATATAATTTATTTTATACATAATAAAATAATGACATTTATAAATAAAGGGTTGTCTTAGTTTAACTTAGACATTTTTTATGCGTTTTGGCTGTTCTTTTACACCACAACAGCGTTTTGGGTGCCTGAAAATGCAAACTTTTGAAAACCGGTTTCAAAGTGCACGTTTTTGAAAACGATCCCATTACCGTCTCCGTGTAAACTACAAAAACATGGATTTTTGAAAACGATGAAGTTATCAAATGCATGCGTATTACTTGTTCAGTCTATAGGCACTTAGGTTTTCTTTACAAAGTGACATCGCCACCTACTGGCCTGGCAGCAGAATACAGCATTGTTAGTTGTTTTCGCGGAGCCGTGTGAATGGGGATTGTCTTGACAATGGTGTTGTCTGTACGCAAAAAATGCAAAGGAAAAACTTTTCATTTTTTAAAACTAGTTTTAGTTTTATCGTTGTCGTGGAAACGTACCATTAGTTTGATGTAGTCTTAATGTCTTAAAAACTGCATGCATAATTATTTAATAAAAAAACATGCTGTGAAAAAATCTCTTTTTTCATATTACAGCATTTCTCACTATTAAGCTGTTTGGACACATTGTTATCCTCCCACATAACCACCGTAACGATAAGCTTAACAGTCACTTGCCAAGCAAAGTTTTTTAATCTGTTCACATATTTCCCATTTAAACAGGAAATTGGGACAGGATATATTGACAGGCCAATTTGTTATTTGCTGTTAGAGGTTGTATGTATTAAGGTGATATTCTCATTCCAGAGTGGATTTTATTAGACAAAAAATATGTATACACCAACATTTTCTGCCAAGAGTAATACATTTTAAATGTGATATCTGCTACATTTTGTCCATTTTAAGGAGTGCACTAGCATATACTGGGTCTTAACGCCAATACACAAGGACTAAATTAGCTTGATTTAATGGAATCTTTAACCTAATCACAATTTGAATATTTTATTTTGATTTATTTTAAAATGCATATGCCAATAATTTATAAGAAAAAATACACAAAATAATATTACACATTATGTCAACTGCCCAAATGTGTTGTTAGTGTAACATCCTCCCTTTCATTTCTATAGCTTTTTATTTTCCTCACAGTTGATAATTCATCCTTGTCTTCTAGTGTATATCCTCACATGATCTAGAGTTGTTTCGTCCTCATCCCCTTTTCCCCAGCCAGAATTCTCCTCTGAACATCAGCTAGGTTCAGAAAGAGTCTGTCATAGTGCTTGCCGAGTGAATGTGCATGTCAACAAGTGTTTATGTGCGAGTGTGTACCGGCGTGTGCTCTTTCCAACCCTGGTTCTGTCCAATTGTGTGTCCCCCTTTAGGACACTTCTCGATGCACTTTGATGCTTTCCACCACCAGATCAGCGAACTCCCTCCAGCTCTCCCCGCGCGCTCCTTAAGAAAGGTATCCTCCGCCTAGATGTGTCCTATTAGTCCTCCTCATGCATGCATTCCGCGCTACCATCCCGAGATTGACCTCGGATGTCCCTGCCTGTTCTCTAGTCAAAACACCTCGAGCCTAATAGAACTTTAGTCTGGTTCTGGAAATAACTGTTTTTGGTGTCCCTAAGATGCTAAAGTGTTTTGGGTTCATATTGCAATCGTTTCATGTGCATTTGTATATGTATGCATCAGTAGTGCAATTAATGTGTGTGTACAGTATGTGTGTGCTTGGGTTGTATTTTCTCTATCATAAAAGAGAGATCAGTAGGATAAAAATGGGTAATTTTAGCTTAGGAGAAGGTTAAAGCAAGTCATCCAGAAATCACAAATAAATCGTCAAAATGGAGTAACATCTAAATGTCTTTAGAATAGCAATAGAAGTCTCAAGAGACTGCAAAATAATTAGTCACAGTTAGAAGGTACACTTCAGTTAAGATGGCAGCTTTAAGACAGAGGTGCTTAATCCTGCTCCTGGAGATCCACCTTTAAATCCAAATTGTGTTCAATATATCAGAAGCAGCCAGAGAAGGTCTTTGGGCTTATTTGGCTGTGTTGCTTACTATGTTTGCCACTGGTGATCGGAATGGGCATAATTTTAGGCAAAATTTTTACAAAATTTTTGTCAATAGTTATCCAATATGGGTTAGTAAACAAGTTCACCTTCACGTTAATGGTGAGTGAATGAGGACATAATTGTAATTTTTGCGTGAACTATTCCTTTAATGGAAGTTCATTGAAAGATCAACAAGCAGGGCTGGAACTGGATGGAAGGATGTTCTCTAGAAGGTGGATTGATTAGGGATGTGACTGTGAGGATATTTTCCCACCGGTTAATCGACGTGTGACAACACGGGCGGGCGGGGGCTTTTAAATTGCTAATTTAAAGGCAAACTTAAAATGCGCGCGTTTGCACTGGCATTCATAATGGTGCGGCCGTGCGGAGCAGGACTGTTTTGTTATTGTGCCCTGAAATGGCGCTAATTTGGAAACGAAACTAACATGTGCACGGCCGCACATGTCAACCGGAGCGGAGCGAGCAGAACAGAGCGAGAATTTTTCCATAGGAATAAACTGAAAACGCTTGCTCTGTTCAGATCGCTCCGCGCCCGTTGACACGTGTGGCCGTGCACATGTTAGTTTCGTTTCAAATTACAATTAGCGGGGCGGATTACTTGAATGGTTAGTTCATTAGCCTATTATTCTTAATGAAAAACACAACAACCAAACTTAACAAATTTGCATAAATAGGCGCTTTTAGGTTTCGCTTTGACACCAAATATTCCGCAGTCACCTTGTCAGTCAGCTCCTGTTGCTGATCTGTGCGGCGACACTCGTTTGGCTCACAATTTATTAAGCAGACATGTTCAGTTTAATAGTGTCTGTTTTCTAATGGAACTAAAAATAAAATCGACAGTGGGGGGCGGTGCCGCGGTGGGCAAGAGATGTAACCGGTGTTGCTTCTGAACACCGGTAACACCGACTATCGTAGCAAGCCTATTGAGCACCCTTGCTCTTGGGTCTTCTTAATGTTATCCTACTGATCTTACGTTTGAACATTGCAACAGATACAATATTTTGAATATAAAAACCTGCTTTACCTTTCCTCACCAGTCGCCCCTGCACCCTATACCTGCCTCACCCACCAGTCCACAATCGGGCCTGGATGGCAGTAACTCCACCTTGTCCGGCAGCGCCAGCAGTGGCGTCTCCTCTTTGAGCGAGAGCAACTTCGCCCAGTCCTCCTCCGAGCCTCCGGCTCGAGCCGACACCTTGGACTCGATGCCGAGCAGCCAGGCCTGGACCACGGACACAGAGGAAGCCGAGAGTCCCTACCTCCCCGTACGCTACAGCGTCTCCGAGCCTGAAGTTCTGGACCCTCTCAAGCCCGCTCCGTGCCGTAGTCACTCAGCCCCGTTGGGTGTAACCCCAGGGATGCCCACCGATGGCCACCATCACCTCCACCTCCACCATCACCACCCACATGCTATACACATCACCCACCCGCACTACCACCACCATGAGCCTGCACCTGCTCTGCCTCCCAAACCTTACCTGAGGGAAGGGTGCATCCCTGAAGAGGACCTGAGACCGGTCCCGAGACCCATGCCCCGCAAGATCTCCCAACCTCTGCTCACTAACAAGGAGGAGCAGGCCAAGGTGGCATGGGAACATGGCATCAGCGAAGAATAGACAAAAAACAAGGTTCAGCTTGGACCGTTGGTTTTGGTGTAATAGGTGGTTGGGTTTTGGGAAAGTCCCAAGAAATGACTGATTTGAACCTTGTCCTCTACTTCCCATTTATCCAGCGTAGGTCTTTTACACCTTTTAAGAAGTGCTTGCCATGTTGCTGAGCTTCTACATGCTATTGAGATTTTTTGTTTTGCACTTAGTTGGTCGTTGGTTGGGAGTTGCCCTGGAGCCTTGAGTTCAAACTGAGTGTAGATCCCAAGCTACTTCCCCTCATTAGTATCAGTATGTTGATTGGATAATACAGATATGGTGAAAATCTTACATTTTCTTAAAATAAATCTTAAATGGTGAGATCTTAAAATCCAGAAAGTCGCAATGGTACGAAAAGACACTTTCAGATGAAACAGGAAGCACAAAATGAGATTCAGGTGGTTTTGAGGTGTACCAGATCCAAGAGTTTTATGTCCTCAGAGATAGACACATCTCTTGTCAAGGTCTACAACGTGAAAACACTTCATAATCATCATCACAATAGTTTAGATTTGTAATTCATACACCTTCAAAAAAGAGTGTTGACAAACCTTATCAATAGGCTTTGTTCTGTTTTGGTTGGGTAGCACTTTAGCATTTAATATTTGAGCACCAAAAACCTTATTAGTTTTGCCTTTTTGTTTAATTAAATTCTGAAATAATTTAGAAAGTGCTAGCAGCAGTCAAAAGTGGATATGTGGTTCTTTAGATAGTGGCTCAAATTTAAATTAAGGTTGCATCCCGCTAGTCCACATAAGGGCGGATTTCAGATGATCTTTGAAGGAGTTTGAAGATCTCCTCATCGACTAAGCATGCTCATTGTAAAAGCCTCAGACGCGGTTTTGTTAATACGGTGGCTGATACATGCTAACACTTCATTAGAGATCTTAAAACACTTCACAGAACGTCTGTTAACTCCTGCACGGTTGTGGGAAGCTTCTCCTCAGAGAGAATCTGCACTGATTTGACAGTAAGAGGCTTTTACAATCTTCGTAAAGCCTCATTACACCCACACTATTGTCGTGCTGCGAAAGCAAATCAGCCACTCTAAACGTTACTACCCCGTTACGCTAATAACACAACAGCCAAAGCGCTGTTAAATCAAAGCCATTTCACAGATGTCTCCTCACAGTAAAGCGGCTTTTGGTCTCAGCGGGTTCCTTTGGGAATTGATTTCTGTTCCTCTGAGTTGACAGGTTTAATAAAGAAGTATATTTTTAGATAGAGCTGTTATAAAATTCCAAGACTTTAATATAATTGTATTGAACAAAAAATGCAAAAACAGAGTTAGAATAAATACAGCTTAGATTATATTATACTGTATATGTCTATGAAAGATTATAGCCTATCACACATTTTTAAAGGTGGAAATGAGGTGAGATTCATGAGTGTGTTTTATGTTGTGACTTTTCTAAAGTCTTTCAACTGCTGATAGATGCAAATTCAGTACCTGATGGTGTTTGCATATTACTTCTGACGACTTGTCATACTTCTGACGACTTGAAAGTATATGTTATTTAAAAAGCAAATTTTTTTATGTACAATGTGCATGTTCTCTTCAATGGTGGTGATAATATTACCCTATATCACTTGAAGGGAGGGCCTGTTATTGCTTATACTGTATATGTACACACCCTCATCCACATCCTCATGGTTATTTCTGATTTGAGCAACACTGCATATTGGGATAAACTAATGTGGCTAAAAACCCTAAATTTGCTCGCCAATTTTAATTTAATTTTCCAAAGGAAAGCAAGAACACACGTCCAATAAAGTGACAAGTTGTAAAAGCTATATTTTCCGAGTTAATTTGAGCTTGTCAGGTGATTTGTGTCATTATGGGTGGCAGTTAAATCTCACTGGTCCAAAACCTTGCTCCATACAACTCTGTTAAAGGGGTCATGAACTGCATTTTTAAAATTATTTTATAATGTTTAAGGTGCAGTTTTAACGTTAGTATGATTTTTACATCAAAAATGTTTTACCCAGATTTTAGCCGTCGGATTTGAACGCTCTGTTTTAAGGGGCGTGTCTGCTGTGAGACTTCAATGTAAACGCCCACTTCTGTGATTGGCTAACATCTTTGCATATAAAATAAGTATTACTTATGTGGAACTCTATTGAAAACTTGTACTACGTTTTTACTAATACAGCTGTCGAGGTTATAACTAATCATGGAAAGTGTTTATTATAGCATAATATTTAGATCTACTCCCGTGACGTGAAAGGTTGCAGTGATGAGCATGTAGCCGACGACAGATGTATCTGTTGAGCCTATGAATGCAACTCATTCCAACATTTCATCATAACAGTGCAAACACGATGTAAGCAAGAGATTCGTTGTGCAGTTTCACTGTAAAACCCGATGAGTTAGTTCAACTCAAACCGTTTGAGGAAACCGATTGCCTTAAATAATTTAAGTTTATTAACTCAAACAATTTAAGCTTAAAAAAATATTTGATTTGTGTTCAAGTAACTCAATAACTTATTGTTAAGATAACTTGGGTAAATAAAGTTAATAGTACTAATTCCATTCAGTTAATATAACTTAAATCTATGAAGTACACCGTAAACCTAAATAAGTTGGCAGAACTCAAAATACTTTTATTAGTATAAACTTAGTTAGCTTTAAAAAGCTAATCTACTAACATAGTAAATGCTAACGTATTAGCAATAGTATGTTATACAGAAACGCTTGCTGTATGAGCACAGCAATATAAATGGATTATTTGCTCTCAAATCAATCTGCATGCACCCCTTGTCACCATGATGGTAACTATCCTAAAGCCAACATTAACAGAAATTCTTCTAAATTAGCATAACAAAACATGAATCACTACATTAATCTTACACACAAAAAAACATTATATTACACTTAATTTTAGCATTTACTCTCCCTTTCAAGTGCCATCGGCAAAGCATGCTGGGAAATAGACATCCCAGCTGTTTCAGTTAAACTTAAGTTCGTCTAAATTAAAATAAATAATTTCATAAAACTCAAAACAATGAAACAGTTCAGTTTACTTAAAATATATCAGTTCAGTGAACTTGAAAGAAAAAGAAAGTGCAAAATACTCATAAAAGTTAATTTGACTGAACTAATTTGTTTAATTTAAGTTTGTCCTACTCAAACCAATTAATTATTTTCAGCATTAGGGTTTACAGTGTTAGACCGCGTCATTAATTATAACGGGAGTTTTGGCGAGAGTCCAGAACTCAGTCACTGATAAATAAACACTGAGTGATTGACAGCTCAGTCAATATCACAAATTAAATATCAGATTACTATCATGCTATTAAGAGAAACAATCTGAAGTTGACCACTTAGTCACTGGCTTGATTTACTGACGCATAAACAGCAATAAACGATTTTGAGACAAATAACTTTACGTGAATCTAATCAGAAATCACTGATCACAGATCAGGAAATATAATTAACACGGTTACTTACACGTTGGCATTTCTGTCGAGTCCATATCTCACAGTAACAGTCTTTTAGCAAACCCTGTGCCGAAATTGCGACTGATTTACCAAAGAATCCACAGTGCAATGTACCGTACAAAGAAATAATGCACTACTGATACATTCACATTGTTTAATATAAATGAGCACTTTTCTAGCATTAGGATCCTTTGGAAGATGATATTATTTTTAGTCCAGTGATCCTATTTCACTCTTCTCGTCTCATCTCACTAACGCTCCAGTGGGCGGGGCCAAAGATGTGATGCGTCTATTACGTCATAATGTGACAAAATTCGGAACGAGTCGTTTTCTGAGCTTGATTTCTGAAGCTGTTTTTGGACTAATGAGGAAGTTTTGAATTCTGAAACGTATAGATGTTTTAATAGTACAATGAGCTCTTACATGTCAAAATATCAAGGAAAACTTGATTTCTCAATTCATGACCCCTTTAAACATCACATATATTCTGATTGGCTGTGATTTCATTGTGTCATACGATATACGGACAGACCAATTACTCGTCACAGAAACGTTCACCTGGTTAGGCATATCTTTTATTTTATGAATATTTTAAAAACACTATATTTTTATTATTTATTATGGGTGTTCTCACATTAATTTTGCTTTCTCTATTATAAATAATCTCTTTTATTTATTGATTTTATTTTATTTTGTACTGCACTGTTAGGCCCTACACAAATTGATGATGCGTTTTGTATCGCTTAATTAAGAGGATATATTATGGGTTTAAAAAGTACTTTTTTATTTATTTCTGGCATGCAAACACAAAAGTATATACTTTAGGCTGCTCATAATGTACTTAAGCCCCAAATTATCAAAGGCAAAGGCAAGTTTTTAGGTAAACATTTGTGAAATGAAAACTGTACTTTTCATGGCAGGACATGTACAGAGAGAAATCCATGTATCGTAATGGCTGATATATGACTGATGGTCCATCACTAACAATCTTTTTTATGGCCAGAGAAAGCAAATACACATGATAGAGGGCCTTCTGTAAATGTTCATTACATTTAAAAAGTCAGAAAAGACATAAACTGCCATTGTCTATTCATTTATAATGCTCTTCCTCATAAAGTGAAACTTGGGTAAAACTTCTGGTGGTATATGCAGTTGCATATTATTACATATTATTATTTTCTTTACTAAATTATAAAGACATATAATGATGAAGTAAATGTGTTATGTCTCCAAAGACATAGAAATGGGTTGAGGGATGAGTTATTGATACTTGTTTATATTAACTTTAATCATTTTAGGGTTAATTCAGACAATATAAATAATTTTTATACACATTGAATATTCAGTGATCAGGGAAGGAACTGGAATCTATGCAAAGATCGAGTGTTATAAGACAGAGTGTCGAAGTATATCCGTCACAGCCCATTCTGTGAATATTAGCACTGATAAAACTAAAAAGCATTAATATTTGTTGTTTTGAGCATTTCTTATTATGCTTTCTAGACATTTTGCATGTAAATATGGTCTGACGGATACTGTGTGTCTTGTATTCGTTCACCATCGTAAATTTGCTTGCATATCCAAGCAAAAAAAGTATTATAATCTCAATTCATTAAAACCTTATGCTTTAAATGAAGTTTACTCATTTGGCACAAACAACTGTAAAAAAAGAAAAACCGAGTGTACATATTTTACATGTTTGATATCTCCATGGAGGCTAGCTGACCGTTTTGGATTCAAAGTTTCAGATTGAGGGTGACATTTTATTTTTTACATGATGAGTTTGCCCTGATCAGCATCTCTAATTCAATTCCAGATCAATACTGTTGTTATGTGTGAATTGCTAATGAAAAATTGGGTTTATTTTCCTGAAAGGATTGATGACTTGAATGAGGTAAATATTGTCATACATTTGAAATGAGCGTTTCTGGTAATGTGAGAGGTTTTGGTCTCTGTACATATGAAAAACTAAGTAAAGATGGGTACTAAACGCTCTGGCCTGCATTACAGTACGTACCACACCATGTCTGGCTTTATTTTGTGTATATAATCCTTCAAAAGCTTTGTATTTATATGGTCAAGAGGGACAAATCATGTATAGACTGAGATTAATTGTCTGCCTTGTACTTTCTGATGTAAATGTGTTTTTAAAACTAAACTGCAAACAAGTGAAAAAGAAAAAAAATCTTTCAATGGCCTACTCACTACAGTTTTTTTGTGTATTTTGCATTGAATTCTGAAGAGCGTTTTGTTTTACCATGCAGAAATACGAAAACCTTTGTACAAGTATTCTCAAAGTATTTTTTTCTGTATATATTGTGCTAGCATGAATAAATGTGGTGTGGATTTTAGATGTAAATACACACTTTTTCTTTCCTACTCACTTAACCGCTGTGACGTGTAATTCATTAATAATGCCTAATATTAAAGATAATGTTTTATCGACTGCTATTTGCCTTCTTTCCTTTACTTGGACGTGTGATTGAGTCATTACCATTTAAGTTCCATGTTTGTTTTTTTTTTTTTGTGTTTATTGACAGCAAAGTATTAAAAGAACCTTGTATAAAACTATACAAACAGCAAAAAAAAAAAAAAAAAAAAAATATATATATATATATATATATATATATATTACACAATATTTGACCCACCAAAAACACAACTTACCTCAAAATGAAAATTATGGCTGCTCATACCGAAAAACCATAAAGATATAAGAATAGAGAAGTCAACAAAACAACTAGCATAATGTTAACGACACAGAGGAACTATATTGTTGCAATCACATTTTTTTTTTCAGCAAATGAACGATAAAACATTGACAGCCAATCCGAATCCATCCGACTTTAAAGAGCTTAAACATTTAATGTAACTTATAAACACTTATAATAAACAACATTGTCGACTAATGGTCTAGATTCTAATATAGTTGTTTCAAGTAGTTATCTTTCTTGAACAGTGCGTAAAAGTTGAGAGCTCAGTTAAGCTTTTTGATTACTATCAGAGACGGGCTTTGTTACATTCATTAGCCAAAGACCGGATTTACTGTTTTAAGTGCTATAGCAAATGTTTGGAACTAACATGGTAGGCCTATTGCCTTTAAGTGACACCAATATACTGTTTATGTGAGAAAAATATCACAAAATGGCCTTATTTTATAATATAACGTTACTTATTTACTGATAAAGCAAATCTTGGTGGAATGATGACAGTTGATTTATGTAAAGCGCGTCACCGGATGGAGGAGAACTACAAACATGGCGCTGGTGCAAACCACACATCATCAAGCCGTATATCGTCACCAGGAATGTTCACCTTCAGAACCAATCAGAGGCCGCCAACTGGACTCACTCCCTGGATGAACACTGCACATCCATTCAGACAAGAGTGCGTGTTGCGACGTCACGCGCTAGCCAATAGACGAGCGAAGAGTGGACCGGTAACCAATCAGGTGCGAGAGGGGGCGGGAACTATCAATATGAAGCGCTGTTGAATCGGTACGTTGCGTGTTCTCGAGCCGGTATCTTTAATGATCGTTCAGAACCAAGTCCAGCACTTTTTCATACCGTATTTAAGTAGTTACAGACGTTTGTTTGGTTTTAGGATGTTATATTTAAGTGGGCTTTCCGTGGCACTGGCCCTGGCGCTGGTTCCGAGCTACAGTGACGCTTTGAAAGATGGAGAGTGTGAAGGTGAGTTTGTTTAATATCTTCATGATGTAAACATGTGCAGGAAACACATATTACCTGTCAGAGAAGCGTCTCACTTCTGCGTTTTATTCATTAGCTTTAGTTTAGCTATGTTGTGTTTAGTTGAGGTCTTTTTATTGGGTGTTTTTTGGTCTTTGTTTCCTACTGTTAACTACTTCAGTTATTCAGTTGATTAATAATTATATTTAGTTTTTAAAGTGTTAAGCTAAACGTATTTTATAATATATATTTGTAAAAATCTATATTTATTATGTGTAGCATATTTGTAAAACGATATATTAGAAAAGTAAGTATTTTATAAATTGAAAACATTTTATATTAGTATTGTAAAGGCATGTATTTATGTAATTTTGTAAATGAGGTCACATGGCCACTACTTTGTTTCTCTTTTTTTCTTCAATGAAAATCTTTTGGACCGTCATTTAATACTGTAAACAGTGGATAGCATAATGCATGTTATTATCAGAAACCCATGTAAATAAATAAGCACTTCATATTCAGAACTATCTACGGCACACCTATTCAAATATTGGTCGTAATTTCCTATTTTCCTATTCATAAACTGATCAGTAAATAAATAATTTTGAATTGAACAGGGTTGCCACTTGGAAATATCAGGAAATGCCTTACCTGGAAGAATTATTATGGGGGAAAAAAACTTAAAAGACATGTATATTTTAATAGTGAATACACATTACTTCAAGTTTTAATTTCTTGCATATTTTTTCATCAGTTAGACATTGCTGTATTGTAAAGTAAATCTTGCTTGTAAGCTGTAATGTATGTTAATGTATCGTTTTCAATGTTTGTGCATGATTTTTGCATTGCAGTCTGTGTGGGTTTCCTGGAACGGTTTTACCAGACGCTAAAAGACGACGACGTCAAGTTCAACAGTGACTCCATCGAAAAAGCTCTTCTAAAATTTTGCAAAGATACCAAAGGGAAAGAAAACCGCTTTGTAAGTCTTTATGTGTATCAATGAATTTTCCTTTTATTCTTTCTTGCATTATTTCTGTTTGTTTATTCTTACTTTGTGTGTGTGTGTGTGTAGTGTTATTATATAGGGGCAACAAGTGACGCAGCAACAAAAATTATCAATGAAGTTTCCAAACCGTTGAGTCACCATGTGCCGGTGGATAAGATCTGTGAGAAGCTCAAAAAGAAGGACAGTCAAATCTGTGAACTGAAATATGGTAAGTTGCATTTTTATTTCTTAAAAAATTAGTATGAAGACACAATGGTCGGTGAGTAACCATATCAAATCCATAGTCCTGTTTAAGCATCCCGCCCATCCCAAGATGCCTAATAAATCGCTCTTGCCAATCTATTGATCTATATCCACTCTGTTTAGTTATAAGACAATATTATAAACTGCCAGCCACTAAATACATTTTCCTCCTAGATAAACAAGTTGACCTGAGCTCCGTCGACCTGAAGAAGTTGAAAGTGAAAGATCTGAAGAAAATTCTGGAGGAATGGGGCGAATCCTGCAAGGGATGCGCAGAGAAATCCGACTTCATTCGCAAGATCAATGAGCTAATGCCCAAGTATGCGCCCAACGCAGCCAAGGCACGGACAGATCTGTAAACTTGCAGGGAATTACGGGACCAAGGCAGCGGCCAAAGGCATTTAGGGTGGAAGATTAGCGCTGTGAAGCTGACTGACCGCCTAACAGTGGGGTTTTGCATTGTGTTGTCACATTACCATGTACTCCAGGGGTAAACGTCAAGAAACCGAGCACACACACACACACACTTCCGTCAAAACACAACCTTTCATTTATGACTTGCAATGTGCAAGCTTGTAGTTCTAAAAAAAATCCAACACAACCTATGTTTGCCTCCTGACGTTATGGGGAATATGTTTGGCACGCTTTGCCCAGTTTGATTTACATTTTCTTTTTTCTTTTTTTTTGAGGGTATGGGCTTGCTTAATTGATTCATTATATGAAATATAATGGAGGAAAGTCTCATCTTCAAAATATGAGGGTCAGTTTGAGTGTAAAATGTGTTTAATACAGTTATACTGTCTTTTTTCATTAAAAGAAGAAAAGAAATTGGTCTCGTCTTTTATTATTATTATTATTTTTTGTCTTTTTTGTTATATTGTTTTTATCATTATGTTTGCATTTAACATTGTACCTTTTTAAATCATGGCCACTTTTTGTACAATTTCCTTCTGGACATTAGCATTTTATTTGACTACCAAAACATCATGTGATTATATAATGCAATAGTCATTGCATGTATTTGTATATCACATTACAGCTTTTGGTACATTAAATAAGTCAATGCACATTATTTGGATTGTCATACGACATGCATACCTTTTTCATTATTGTATATCACGTGATAGTATTGCCGATGTTTGGCTATTTTTGCAGATACTGTGCATATTATGTGAATTTCCTGTATGCATGGTGGACTAAATTTTTTTTTAAAAAAGAAGAAAAAAAAGTGCGGTGTAAAACAGAGAACCGTCTGGGGAATATTGTATGCAAGCAATGCACACAACTGGATATGATAAAGTTTATTGTACTTATTATTTCACATTCACAAATAGACTGCAGTATAATCCAGGCATTGTGCTTTTTTCAGCTCTTCTTGAATGATATTAAGTATTAGATTCTTATGAAAATAATTAATATCTTTAGCTCTTAGGACTTCATTTTACAGACAATATTGATTTTTCACCATTCTAAAGCGTCACGCGAATGCGCACTGACGTCAGCTAGGCTCCTCCCACTCGTGGGGCGCGCACATTCCTTTTGTCCAAGATGGCGGAGTAGATGCATCTGAAGCGACGCTAATGTTTGTCGTTTTATTTTTATCGGTGAAGCTCAACACCCAGGCGAACGTTTTTCCGTGCAAACGTTAGTTAAAGTCCTCCTCACGGATGTACAAAAACTCTTGGAGCCGTGAGATTTCACCTCGGAGCTGATTTTATATATTTGCGGGGGGAGCATCACTGTAAAATGAAGCGGCAGGCCGAGCGCGACGCGAGTCCGTCCAGAACTCTCGCCAAACGCGTCCGCGAGCGAGACCGAGAGCGCGAACCGAACCCGCCGCTCGCGTTGCTGCTCGCGGAGAGCCGAAACTATCATAAACGAAGCCGCAGCCGAGAGCGGGAAAAACCGCGGGTCCGTGAAGAGAGAGAGAGTCTGCATCACCGCCCGCATCACGAACTGGGTCTGCTGGGTCGAGCCCCCCTCCGAACCACCTCAGTCCTGCCTAAAGGTAAGACTGTGACACCAGCCACTGAAACCGTGGCTACAAGACTTGAATACAAGACACTACTTATCAGCAACCTTGGATCTCAGCTTTCTGATGAACATGTGGAGGACGGACTGTTTCATGAGTTTAAAAAGTTTGGAGATATGAGTGTTAAGCTGTCTCATACGCCTGAACTGGGTCGCGTCGCCTACGTCAACTTCAGACACACGGAAATTGCACGGGAAGCACGTCACGCCAAAACCAGGTTGGTGCTATATGATCGTCCACTCAAAGTTGAACCCATGTACATGCGGCGTCGCAGTGTCACGCCTCCAGATGTTAGTTATGTATCTCTGCACAGCGCTGCTTACACCTACAGACAGCGGTCCCTGTCGCCCGGCGCGGGGAGCACTAGCGCCCTTCGAGAAGTGAGACCCAGGCATTACGTTGATGGCATGGGTCTCAGCCGGGACCGCGTTTTGGACTATTACAGCGCTTTGGAGGAGAGGAGCCGTGCGTATGCATATCAGCTTCCTGAGGACGACCTAAAACCAGAGGACGATCAGAGAGCCACGAGGAATTTGTTCATCGGAAACTTGGATCATAATATTTCTGAGGTGGAACTACGACAAGGATTTGAGAAGTATGGGATTATTGAAGAAGTCGTTATCAAGCGGCCCGCTCGCGGACAAGGCGGCGCGTATGCTTTTCTTAAATTCCAGAACTTGGATATGGCTCACCGGGCTAAAGTGGCCATGCAGGGGCGTATGATTAACGGCAACCCGATAAAGATCGGATACGGAAAAGCCAATCCGACGACTCGGCTCTGGGTGGGCGGACTTGGCCCGAATACGTCTCTCGCTGCTTTAGCACGCGAGTTTGACCGCTTTGGGAGTATTCGCACCATTGACTATGTGAAAGGAGATAATTTTGCTTACATTCATTATGAGAGCTTGGACGCAGCCCAGGCCGCTTGCGCACAAATGCGTGGCTTTCCTCTGGGCGGTCCGAACCGCCGGCTACGTGTGGATTTTGCGAAGGCGGAGGAGACGAGGGCGTACCCACAACAGTACCAGCCGCCTTTGCTCCCGCCTCCTCATTTTGATATTCTCGCTGAGGGTTACGGACGCCACCGCAGCCTAGAGAGGGAGCTGAGAGCGAGGGCCCGCTCACCGTCACACCCTCTGTTCGCCGAGCGAGAAAGAGACCGCCTTTCGGACCGGGACTGGAGTCCGCCAAAGGTACTGGAGCGGCGGGCCAACCCGGAAGCGTTTGGGCGGGTCCGGCAGCGCAGCCGTAGCCGCAGCCGGGAACGCTGGGTAAAGGAGCGGGACCTCGAGCGGGGGCTGGGGAAAAACTGGGAGGAGCGGCGCAAGCGAAGGAGCCTGAGCCCCAACGACCGTCCCACCGAGGAGCGCGGACGGTCAAAGCTCAGAGGAGGGGCGCCGGCCACCCCTGAAGACAGTCCGGACCGGGGCCGCGGGCGTCTCCCGGACTCCACCTCAGAACCCCTCGATCACACCCCTGACATCAGCAGACACTCCAGCGACGAGCGTCCCGCGCAGGACGAGTCTTTGCATCCGAGGAAGGACGAGCGGGATCGCAACCACCGCAAAAGCGAAAGCGACCCGGACTCGCAGACGGACAAGTCCAAAGCGGACTCAAAAAAGCCCAGCACGCTCTCCGAATACGCCCAGACGTTGAGCCGCGTGTGGCACGGTTCTCTCGTCCTTAAAAACAGCTGCTTCCCCACAAACATGCACATGCTCGAGGGCGGCGTGAGCTTTCTCCACGCCCTCATGAGAGACAACCAAGCGGGAGGCGCCAAGATCACGCAGCTTAAAATTGCCCAGCGGCTGAGGTTGGATCAGCCCAAACTGGACGAGGTGACGCGCCGCATCAAGCTAGGCAGCCCGGACAGCTACGCCGTGCTCCTCGCCGTCCAGGGGCCCATGGACCGGGACGCCCCTCCTCCAGAACCAGGCCTTCAACAGCGCCTTCTCCGCAACCTGGTGACGTACCTCAGGAACAAGCAGGCGGCAGGGGTCATCGGCTTGCCCCTCGGGGGCCCCAAAGAGCGGGAGACGGGGGGCATGCTGTACGCCTTCCCTCCGTGTGACTTCTCACAGCAGTATCTCCAGAGCGCTCTCAAAACTCTCGGCAAACTTGAGGAGGAGCACCTGGTGATCGTGGTGGTTAGAGACTCCCCTTAACACTTCAATTCCAACTCTAGAAAACGTTCCACACAGATTTTATGCCTTTTATGATTTTAGGATGGACCTTTTTAGCTAAATACTTCCACACAGTCATCATTCCCTTCTTAACATGTTTTGAAATCGAATAGCATCCCAGAGAAGTAA
>JARWKJ010000020.1:30629312-30736812 GCA_029959095.1 Rhinichthys osculus
AACCAGCCAATCAGCTACGAGGTAAATCACAACACTACAAACAAAAAGATAACGGTACAAGACTGTTTACCTAACCGCTTTAGTGAGGGAAAGAACTACAATCCCATGAAGCATTGCAAATAGCATAATCGAGTTAAAAATGGACAAACATAAAACTACTCAATTGCAAATGTTGATTATATGTGTACAAACAT
Organism: Rhinichthys osculus; assembly: GCA_029959095.1. Classification (NCBI taxonomy): domain Eukaryota; kingdom Metazoa; phylum Chordata; class Actinopteri; order Cypriniformes; family Leuciscidae; genus Rhinichthys; species Rhinichthys osculus. Next base: position 30,629,507 of record JARWKJ010000020.1, read on the forward strand.
ATTTTAAGTTTATTGCAAAATATGCATATTCAAACATTTCAGTATTTTGATGGACTTGATCCGCAGTGCTTCGTTAGAGTGGGCGGAGCTAACGAGATCTTTTGGTGCTTGTTTCAACTCTGATTGGTGGGATTTTCTGTACAGCATTATGGGTAATGTAGTTTGTCATTAGGAATTCCGCTGCTAAACACAATTATTTTTTTAAATAAGGTGAAATAATGCAGGTTTTACCATCGATTAACAACCATGTAGCTTTTAAAGGTTTATATGTTGTCGTTCAAAATTATTTTCCTTATGGAGAAAATGAATGGAGTTTTTACTTCCGGAACTCAATTGTTGCACTTTATTGCAGCTCTTAGGCTACGTCTACATTAATCCGGATACCTCCGGATACCTCTGAAAACGCCTTTTTCATTTCAAAACACTCTCCGCCCACGCTAGCATTTTCAAGCGTTTGTTGTCCACACTGAAATGTCGTAGAATGCTAAAATCATCTTAATGTGTTTGCGTCAAAAGCTCACTAACGAGGGACCAGGCATAATTGATCTTATTAGCAAAGTATCTCACCCCTTACTGGTACGTCCAGGTCGGACTCAATTGTCATTCCATGTTTGGTCTAAAATGCAATTGCTCTCATGTTTTGCCAATGTATTTATCATTAGCAAGACTGATGTGTTGTGAATGGCACATATAGCCTGGCAAGCCAGACCTACATCAAGATGTTAGGTCTGGGAACTCACAATTGGCATACCTCAATCCGAGGGGCGGGATAAACGGTTGTCTTTCAATATCCCTCGGGCACGCAATAGGATAACGCTACAACCAACCAGAGCAACGAACGGCTGTGGCTGAGTGAGTCCCATGCGTTTTCCCACCAGCGGAGCTAGTTGATATATTAAACTTTTGCCATATCCGGTCGTCAAATCTCTGAGCACATCTTCCTTTTTTAGGAATGACTTAAGTGGTGTTCTCTTAACTCCAAGTCATCCAGAGTCGCGGGCAAAGCCGATTCGAAAGACCGCTGTTCGCCAGCAGCATCTTCTTTGTTTTCAAGAGGGAAATCACCTATGGAAATCACGCGGAACCGTCATAACTCTGCCGTCATTGTTAAGCCCGCCCACCAACTCTATACACGATCTGATTGGCCGGACCAGTTTTTGGTTTTTCCAGCTCAAAAGTCTACGGAGAGTTGCTAGACCACACTTTGCTGCAAAATAATTTTTGCTGCCGCTAGGGTGCGTCTAGATTTCTAGGCTATGGCACATACCTTTATAAACGCGCATCTATCGGTACGATATGCGCCACATGACTTAACATGCGTTTTCAAATACCTCCGTTTTCAAAGTCCACATTATAGCTCAAAAACGGCATTTTTAAAAGTATCCACCGTTGGAGAGCGTCGTAGTTTCCGCAGGACAAAAACGCTGTCTCTGTGTGGGCGAAAGGCCAAACGTAGAGAAAAAGATGCGCTTTCAAATGTATCTGGATTAGTGTAGACCAGGGTTCCTCATATCCTGTCCCGGAGGGCCGATGTCCTGCATATTTTAGCTCCAATCAAAACCTCGCCTGCCATAGCCTTCTAGTAATCACGATGACACTGATTAGCTTGTTCAGGTGTCTCTGATTGTGATTGGAGCGAAGCTCTGCAGGACAGTGGCCCTCTTGGACCAGCTTTGAGGAACCTGTGTAGACGACGTAGCCTTAGACCTCTAGAATTGCAATTATCTTTTTAAATTTATAAAAGAAAGAAACGTGTTGGCTTGATGTTGACTCGATATTATTCTCCCTCCACAGATCTTCCAGAATCATTGAGACCCAAACATCTGATCCCAAATCAGCTGCCCTACACCCTTTGATCTGTTCACATGCTCCAAAGAGGGCATGAACATGGATTCCTAGTAAAGCTTGCAGGATATGGTGCAACCACACATCACCAGCAGTCCCGCGGTCCCGAAAGGCCTGGCAGATGATGTCAGCTGAGCCCGGGCTTTGCATTCTGTCCGCCAGGCATGTGGCGTTGTGGCTTTTGGCCGTCACATGTATCTGTGACATACCTACCATATTGCTTTAGGCATTGTTACACGACTACAAAGAAAGCTGCTCATCGCTGTCGGGAGCTTATGGCCCCGTCTCGCCAAGCCGACTCCGTTAAGTCAGGGACGGGAATCTCCCAGAAACAATTGTCGACTGTTTTGTCCAGATAAGATTGCGGGTGTATTTTTAAACCATGAAGCAGCACAATAGAGCAGGCAGTGCGACCCTGTGGAGACGTGACTGAACAACGCTCACTCAATCTCACTAAACGCATCAAGACAATGTTGCACCCCATGATATACACACTACCGTTCAAAAGTAGAACGTGTTCCTGCATCAATATCCTTGTTGACTCTGGAACAACATCCCAACCAGCCAATTAGATTTGAGGGATAGGTTTATAGTTTGTCTTTTAGTCCATTCTTATTTACCTATCATTTGCCTCTGATTTTAGGGGTAGGACTATGTTTTTAGACTGGAATTTTGTTCCAGGATCAACATAAGAACAACGTCTTGCCAGAACAGCAATTTAAAATAACTGTTTTCTATTTTAAGGTGTAATTTATTCCTGTGATCAGAGCTGCATTTTCAACATCTGATTGGTCTTCAGTGTCACATGATCCTTCAGGAATCATTCAGGCTCTGTCCCAGAAGACTTACTTCACGTGCACTTGTGGCCCACAATATATATATTATATAATTTAATTAGTGTTGTGCCTGAACGCGTTCATGAACTCGTTCATATTTTGGGCGAACGTGAACTGAACGTGCTGTATTACTGCCTGATGAACATTACTGTGAACGCGTTCATTCTGGTGTCTTTGAACGCACGCTCTCTCAGTTTAACTTCGTTCAATAGGGTGCCAGATTTCTATAGAGCCTTTAAGGCGAAAACCCGGCTAAAAATTCTTCAAAACCATACATTTTTTGTAAATAAGTTGTTTACACAAAACAACTTATTTACAAAAAAAATTATGGTTTTGAAAAAAAAAATGTGGTCAATCTAGTCAGCTTTTTCATTAAACCAGAAAGAAACTTTGAGAAGAAGGATAGTGGAACAGTCTCCATGCTACACAATAACCAATAATAGTAGTAAGGCTTTCCTCGGTGTAGACATATCCTAGCAACTTGCAAGTACAATTTTGCCTGTATTATTGTTGTCCCCTTCAAAAATTGCTCTTGAGAATTGTTATGTTTATTGTCCCCCCAACATTCGTCATTTTAAACGTTCCGCTCCGTCTCTAGCACAGTCGAGCGCGTGAGCATTTTAAAGGCGCCGTCCCATTTGGCACACTTCATATGCACTTTCGGTCTTGTGAACTTACAATTGCTAGCGTGTGCGCGTGTCCGTCAAGTCTATGAGACCGTGGGGTGTCCCATTTGTCATTTTAGGTTTCAGGAGGGTGCTCACGAGTGCCCCCTTTGCGGTCGATATTATTTCAATGTTGAAAACCGTTGTGGTGCTTTATATTTTCGTGGAAAGTTCTGGAAACCGACACTTTTTTCCCCCTGGATTCTTTAATGAATAGAAAGTTTCAAATAACAGCTTTTATTTGAAATTGAAATCTTTAATAACAATGTAAAAGTGATTACTGATTTCGATGAATTTAATGCATGCTTGCTAAATAAAGTAATGAGACGTCATGAAAACGACGACACGATACGTCCTACAAACAGGCTTAATGCCATTCGAAAATTTGGGGTCAATAAGATTTTAAGAAATCAATACTTTATAAATAAATTATAAGGAATAAATTACATCTTAAAATAGAAAACAGTTCTTCTCATTCGAAAATTTGGTGTCAATAAGATTTTAAGAAATCAATAATCTAATGGGTCCAGATGTTCTACTTTGGTTATTGTTTTTTTTTTTTTTTTTTTTTTTCTCATGTGTACATGTGTATATATACATATAATTACAATACATTTAATTCAAATGTGATATGGATATGGTTTTGTGGTATTGTCTCAAAGGCTTCAGTTAAGACACCATCAAATTTAAGAAAACCCAAGAAGCGATCCATTTGATTTGTAGATTTGTTAACACCAGTCTAACACTTTTAAGTTGCCTTAGGGGAAGTGCATGTATCCCATTTCTAATTAGAAGTAAATGTTAATAAAGAGCATGGTTTACAGCAGGGAGACTGTCCGAGGGGAGCTGTTTGAACTTATGATACAGCATTTTCCATTAACAAGCATGGGCAGTCTATAAAGCTGTTATTAACTGCAATTATGTAATGGCAAATCAATGAAATTAGTGCTTTCAATATTGTTTTCCCCCACTCTCTGCCATTGCACATTGATCTCTCCACATACAAATACTCTACCAGTACAACATTTGAAATAATAATCATTTAGATGTTTAAATGTTTGAGAACAAAGTCTCTTCTGCTCACCAAGGCTGCATTTGTTTGATAAAAAAACAGTAATATGGTGAAATATTATTTCATTTTAAAATAATAGTTTTTATTGTAATGTATGTTAAAATATAATTTATTCCTGTGATCAAAGCTGAATTTTCAGCATCATTACTGCAGTCTTCAGTGTCACATGATCCTTCAGAAATCATATAAAATGCTGATCTCATGATCAATAAACTTTTCTGATCATCAATGTTGAAAACAGTTGTTTTCATATTTTTGTGGAGACCGTGATAAACTACCATTCAAATGTAATAAGATTTTAAAAAAAAAGAAATAAATGAATACTTTTCTTCAGCGAGGATGCATTAAGTTGATCCAAAGTGACAGTAAAGACTTACATTGTTAAAAAAAAAATCAGTTTCAAATAAATGCTATTCATAAAATAATTCTGTAAAAATATATTAGCAATTTCCACAAAAATATGAAGCAGCACAACTGTTTTCAACATCAATAATCTTGTTTCTCGATCAAATCATCATATTAGAATGAAAACTGGAATAAATGCATCTTAAAATGTATTCAAATAGTTCATATTTCACAATATTACCGTTTTTACTGTCTTTTAGATCAAATAAATGCAGCCTTGGTGGGCAGAAGAGACTTCTTTCAAAAACAATACAAACAAATATTAATTTTTCTTATTTAGTGTACAAAAAATAAATAGACTTAAGCTGATGGATTAGGATTGTATTTATTAAAAGGCCTGAGATTTCCAAAAAAACGAATGCATATCCATATCTCACAGGTCTAATGGAGTGCACTCAGAGACCAGCACATCTGTACATGTTACAGTCGTTCTCCCCCTGTAGATGAGCAGATGGTCCAGGTCATTCCCCTCCTCTTGTTTCAGAGCCTGGGATTGATCCCGTTTTCTGATGGTCCTCTGAGAAGCTTCAGAGGTGAGGAGTTTACAGTATAGGATTGAGGGTTTGGTGACACGTCATTCAGCCGCTTCCTCTGAGCTGCAAAGGAAGCTTCAGTTCTTCAGAAGGGTTGTGTTGATAACCAGGTCATTCAGTGGAGCCTTTCACAGTTTGTTTTGCATATAGTGAATGGGAAGGCAGTTTGTACATGACGTGTGTGTATAGCTTGATAAATGGGCTGTGTGCTCAGCGCGCTAGTGAACGAGCGTGAGGGACAGACCCCTGTGTTTAATCGCTTAACACGCAGACCTCTGTCTGTGCTGAAAACCCTCATTGTCGCTGATTGTAGGATTGCTGTATGAGTTTCAGATCCGCCAGTGTGACTCACTCTCATAGACGCGTAATTACAGGGACGGAGAAGGAACCCACGCGCTTTGTGCCGTCTCGTGGATCCAAATAGAGGTTAGGAAGGGGGGAAATTCCACTCAGTTAAAACTGCAGTCGCTTTAAAACGCATGTGCAGTATTCCCTGTCGAAACGGCAGTGCGAGCTAAACATATTTAAAGAGCTCATCATTTTTTTATAGCCTTAATTTGCAGCAGGTGGTATTAAAGTGCCCCTATTATGCTGGTTTAAAGGCTCTTTATTTTGTTTTGAAGGTCTCCTACAACAGGTTTACATAAATCCAAGGTCATAAAATAATTACATTTTCACATTATATACATTTGCAGCATCACCTCATTTCTCACAGATTCTGAAATTGTTCTGGATCTGCTCTGATTGGTCAGATGGCCCAGTCTGTTGTGATTGGTCTACTCTGCTCTGATTGGTCAGATGGCCCAGTCTGTTGTGATTGGTCTACTCTGCTCTGATTAGTCAGATGGCCCAGTCTGTTGTGATTGGTCTACTCTGCTCTGATTGGTCAGATGGCCCAGTCTGTTGTGATTGGTCTACTCTGCTCTGATTAGTCAGATGGCCCAGTCTGTTGTGATTGGTCTACTCTGCTCTGATTGGTCAGATGGCCCAGTCTGTTGTGATTGGTCTACTCTGCTCTGATTGGTCAGATGACCCAGTCTGTTGTGATTGGTCTACTCTGCTCTGATTGGTCAGATGACCCAGTCTGTTGTGATTGGTCTACTCTGCTCTGATTGGTCAGATGGCCCAGTCTGTTGTGATTGGTCTACTCTGCTCTGATTGGTCAGATGGCCCAGTCTGTTGTGATTGGTCTACTCTGCTCTGATTGGTCAGATGGCCCAGTCTGTTGTGATTGGTCTACTCTGCTCTGATTGGTCAGATGGCCCAGTCTGTTGTGATTGGTCTACTCTGCTCTGATTGGTCAGATGGCCCAGTCTGTTGTGATTGGTCTACTCTGCTCTGATTGGTCAGATGACCCAGTCTGTTGTGATTGGTCTACTCTGCTCTGATTGGTCAGATGACCCAGTCTGTTGTGATTGGTCTACTCTGCTCTGATTGGTCAGATGGCCCAGTCTGTTGTGATTGGTCTACTCTGCTCTGATTGGTCAGATGGCCCAGTCTGTTGTGATTGGTCTACTCTGCTCTGATTGGTCAGATGGCCCAGTCTGTTGTGATTGGTCTACTCTGCTCTGATTGGTCAGATGGCCCAGTCTGTTGTGATTGGTCTACTCTGCTCTGATTGGTCAGATGGCCAGTCTGCTGTGACTGGTCTACTCTGCTCTGATTGGTCAGATGGTCAGTCTGTTGTGATTGGTCTACTCTGCTCTGATTGGTCAGATGGCCCAGTCTGTTGTGATTGGTCTACTCTGCTCTGATTGGTCAGATGGCCCAGTCTGTTGTGATTGGTCTACTCTGCTCTGATTGGTCAGTTGGCTTAGTCTGCTGAGATTGCTCAACTATTTGACCATTTTTATTTCATCTTTAAACTAATTGTGTAAAATAAATTTCCTAGCCCTAGAGGCGCATATTAAAGACAGCTTATTTACTGTTAGTCATCTGCTATTTTATTTCAATCCTAATCATTTATGAACTGAAGTGTATGATTAATTAGTATTTCATTGTTGCATTCTGACGACAGAGAACCAAATCTTAACATAACAGGATAGCAAAATCTTGAATGAGGAGGTGTTTTATGAAATTCTCAAAAACACTCAAAAAGTAAAGTCTTCCTCAAATGTAATAAACAATTTGGTTCGTCATATAAATCCCACTTTCTTCTTCATTCAATATTAGATTTTTTTTTCTTTTCAGTGTGTAGCAGTTTGAAGCACATTAGCACACTGCAAAATTTCACCATTCATTAACAGGTCACCCGAGGCCTCGTGCCTTTGATCGTCTTTTTGATCTTAGAGGAATGAGGCTATTATACAGACCTTGGTTTTTTCATTGAACCTCTAAACAGACCCAGTCCACATGGATAATGACGTGTAATTGTGTATCCCATGATGCCTCTTGCCCTGCCTTGGACAAATGAATGGCTGTTTGTGTGTAGCATTGGAGGCAAAAGGTCACTCTAATGTGAAGGACATCAAATATATTAGTCACAGAACTCTTGTGACCATTTTGCGATTTCAACAGGGCGTCAGAACGACCAGGAATGACGGTACAGTGTTATGTTAGGTTTATTTTGAATTAGATTGTATTTTTTAGTTTTTGTTCATTTTAGATAAATTTTTAGTAATTGTATTACATTTTTAAAAATATTGCTATTTAGGTTTAATTTGTTTAATAAATTTTAGTTTTAGTTTTTTTTTTATTTCCAGTGAATCATTTTAGTGCTTATATTGTCACAAGGCAACATTTCTAATATTTGTTTAGTTTAAGGTTTTTTATCAAAAAAAAAAAATTCAGCTTTATTTCAATTAACAGAAATGTTTTAAGCAGTTTTAGTTAATGATAATAACTCTGTAACGATAACAGTTTAATGCAAACACTTTGAGATACTATTATCGTTTTTTACTTTTTTAAAACTATATAATAGTATCATTACTATAGTTTTTAGTAATTTTATGTAAAAAAAAGTGTAAAAATAAAAAAATATTTTAATAAGTTTAAGTTTTTTAGATTTTATTTCAGTGAAAGTTTATTTTATTTAAAGTTTTTTTTATTTATGCTTTAAGTATAATAACCCTGCTTGTAAAAGCACTTAATCACATTTACAGTGATGCTCTTACAATGGAATTATTGTGGGGTTTAAATGTAAGGCTAGTGTAATAAACCATGTCTGTGCAAAATTACAGCTATTTTCTATCTTTATAATGGTATGAACTGGAAAACTTTAAAATATTATAAACTTTTTAATGCATAAACTGTTCCATATTTGTTCCTGTTTTCATCTTGCATTGCCTGAATACAGAAATTAGACATTTGCCTTTAAAAATATAAGATTTTAAACTTGGTAGACCTTGGTTATCAACATCATTAGATCAGACTTACATATATGCTACAACTTGGCAACTAAGGCCAAATCCAGGGCAATATGCATAGAGAATCAATACAACTCATGCATCTCAAGAACATTTCCACGTTACGGTGGGAGATTTGGCCTGTTAATAGAAAATGGTGAAGTTGCTGTTTTCAGTTTCATAATATTGTACAGACTTTCACATTGCCTCTAGGGAAGGTCACAGTGGCCCTAAATCATTCTAGATAGCTTAAGGCTAAAAATACACTCTAGTTTCTTTTTAATGGGCTGAGCTGGATTTCAGTTTCCTGTGAATTCCATTCCAATTTCCATGTTCCCCCCCCCCCCCCCCCCCAATCCATGAGCTTTTATTCGCATGCCAAACCCACGAGAGTGTTCGTTCCCACCACAGCCAAATGGCCATCACCACATAATTACTGGCTTCCGTTTCAAACCGCTTTGTCTCCAGATTGTCTTTAATTGTTGGTAAATTGCAAGTATTATTCCACTCACTGGCTGTAGGAGGTTACTGTTGCATAATTACTCTTGTAAAGTGTGCGTCTCAGACCGTGGACATCAATTGGAGGACGCCAAACCTGGTGGGTTTTTCTTGCGCGAGATGTCACGGATTGCCGTGTGTGTGTGGGCATCAGCGAGTTCCTTTGTGAGAGATGTAGACTGTGTTTAGGCTGTCATTACACTCACCCCCACCCGTTCGGGACAGAAAACCCCGCCTGTAAGAATATGTTTGTGTTTGAGCAGCTGCTGTGAGGTGTAAGCTTTATTCATAGACTGCTTTCATCTCTGGCGTCGTTGCATTCATTGGCGTGATGGCAAACCGCCATGGGCGGCACTCTCAGCCCAGGTTGCACTGGGATAGTAAGATAGAGGGGTGGCTGATGTGTCAGCATGTTATTATAGCTGAGTTTGTTTATTATACAGATGAATTTCGGCAATCTCTGTTGAGATTCAGCTGTACTGCTCTCGAGAGGCCCTTCCTCAGAAATGAAAACACACCGTCTGCACTGAGTGACACAATAGAGACTTGTTCAAACAAAGTGGGATGTCTTATTTTAGACTGCTTGTTTTAACGGCCCACTGCGCAATGGCTTTTTAATTAGCTTTTGAGAGGATGCTAACCTTGTAAAAACGTAACGTCAATGTTGACAGACCAGGCAAATCTTCTAATGACAGTGTGTTGGCATTAATACTGCATAATGCAGTGTTTCTCAACGGGTGGGTCGCGAGACCGTTCTGAGTGTGTGTCAAGGTCTAGTGTGCAGTCAAAGAAACTACATCAACAACAAAAAACGTAATTCTAAATGTTTTGCCGATGCAAGACTTTTATTTTGAAAGACTTACGTGAAAGCTGTTGTTGACACTTCTGTCAGATAGCCTAAATGCCTGAGAAAAACGCGTTGTCCTGATTTAGTATAGCTGCTGTCAAATGAAATGTTATCAGGCTATATGTCAGTGTCATTATTGTAACGTTATTTTCATAGCTTGTTTCGAAATAAAAAGTCTCTCACCTCAGAAAAACAAACTTTCCTGTCCGGTCGGCCGTTATACTCACTCTTCAATTGCACACGCAAATGTGGCCGCACAAGCTGTATATCGCTTCGCTATATAAAGTGCAAAAAACTAAGAGCGTGCAACGTCGTTAAGTTGTCAATTGGTAAGTCACAAAATAAAAGTAATATACCAATAAATCATGTTACTGGTACGTCATGTGTTAGCTGAGAAGGATTTGCATGCTGGTATGATGTTCATTCTGTTCATCAGGAGCAGTTTCCATGTTTCATTAACAGTTCATATTAGTATTGTGTATTCTCCATGGCAACTGTTGTTTCCATAACCCCAAAATGCCAACATAAACTAGTTTGGGACTGCTATTTAATAGCTTTACCTCATAGGCCTTAGCCATATTCTTACAATGTATGTGTATGTTAAAGGGGGACGGTACTTGTGTGGGTGTCAATCATTTTTGTGGAAAAAATTAGCTTGTTTTAAAAAAAAATTTTTTTTTAATTATAATAGGCCTATATATAATTCATTATAAAGTGCTTCGCGGCTTAATGACCATGGGAAAATGTGGGTCCCATGACCAAACGAGTTGAGAACCACTGGCATAATGAATGCTAAGAAATGCTGATTTGAATACTTTTTTCACCAATAGCATTTTAACCTTTCATGACAGATGTAGTGTGATTAGTGATGGTATATGCTTCGGTAGAAGCAATTTCAACGCTATTAAACACAAAAAAAAATCAATAGTCAAATTCTAGTGAAAAACTAATCTAAACTGCGTGAAAAGATGATTGTCCACTTTCATGAAGCTTTCTAGATTTACATCGAGTCAGTCTCAAATTACTTGTTGAAAATATCTAAATATTTTGCATAAAATGTACGATGTAGCGGAAGTAGCGACAGATCTGTTCTTCTGTATTGTGGCGTACATCATTATGGCGTGTATCAGATTATGGAAAAAGGAAAAAAAATGCAGATCTGGGGTGCATTTTCCGAAAGCAACTATGGTTGCAAGTTCCCTTGTTATCAGCATAGTTAAACGAGTCTGTGTTTCCCGAAACCATCGTTCTAACGAACATTCGCAAACAGCATCGCAAAGTTGCGTGGTTGGAACGACAGCTCTCGACCCGTGGTTAGAAGCATAGTTTCTGGTTTGCATTTGACATATGGACTCAATAAATCCTTATCTTGAGCAAAATAAGCAAGCTCACATTCAGTACAATCTATATAATTTATTTTGAATATACATGTCATTTACGTCTCTTAGTTTTTTTTTAACTAATTTTTAAAGCGTGAGCATGTGCATACGTGTTCTAGTACATACGAACGATTGTTGCATCCCTTTTGAGCTGAGAGGTTCCGGGTTCAGATCCCGGACGAGCCCCCATTTGTTACGCCCCATGGTTCAAAACAGACACAATAAAATTGGGACACACGAGATAGCCGAACTTTAAAGCAAAAAAAAAATGTAACAATAGGAAAACTATATATATACACAATACAATTTCGGGACTAGCTAGTTGATTTCTTCAACTATGCATAGTACTATGGTAGTGAAGCAGTGAGTTACGTCATTGTCGGGAAACGCACTCCTGAATTCGAACTTTGTTAGAAAGGGGCGGGGTTTAAGCGGATGAAACGATTGGAGAAGTCCATTATACATCATCAGAAAAGTGTGTCGTTTAACTGGAAGATCTGAGTTATGACATTTTGATTAAGAATTGCAAGGTCAAAAAAAGTAAATAAATGAAACGCGTGCATGTATGAATCATTCACAAAAAGATCTATAACATGCATTTAGAAAATCTATTTCATGCCAACTTTAAACTTAAAATATATAGTTTTAATACTAAGCAATTGCAATCCCCTGGTTTCACAGACAAGGCTTAACCCTAGTTCCAGACTAACATGCATGTTTGAGCTGTTTCAACTGAAAGCAACTTGCACTGATATATCTTCAAATATGTCCGTGCAGTGCCAATTTGTCTCAAGATGCACACCAGTGATGTTTATTTTTATTTTTATTATGCACATTTATAAAAGCTCCTCAAATGTCCTAATTGAACTAAGGCCTAATTCTGGTTTAATCTATGCCACGTCTGTGAAACCAGGCCTATATGTCTGAAATGTTATAGTTTCTGATTCAATTATGTCATTACCAATTTGTTTTGCTTGAAAGCAAAGTTTTGAGATGCTAGTTGGTTTGGTACTCTACATCACTGCAGGCTTTAATGATATGACGAAAATTAATATTGCTGTCTTGTATTACATTACTGTTGCTGCTGTGTCATGCAAGCAACATGGCACTGGAGGTTATCCAGTACACTAATGTTACCATAGTTAAGGGTCAAACACCCTAACCCATGATAAAATCACTGCGATGTAATGGCCTTGAGTGGATTATTGCTTTAATAAAACACACATTGTACCTTAAGGCTTAGTTTTAATTGCTTGTTTATTTGAGGTCTCGAGTTTAAACTCGTTTCAGGTCTAAAGTTCCAAATTAAAAAAATTAACTATAATAAATGAATATTTAAAAAGATCAGACTGTGCATTGTTAGTCACTGTGACTATCCCAGCATGCACACACTTAGCTATTAATGATAATGTTGTTCCATTTCACGCAGCTGAAAAAGAACAAAAGAGACTGGATTACGTTAATACAGTATTGTTTTTATTCATTTTTATGGCATTGATGAATAAAACTAAAACAAGAGTTGCATTTATGCCAAGGCTGACAAACGAAACCTCGTGTGAATCCAAAAACCAGACTTTGGATAATTCAAGCATCTGCACAGTTTTCAAACCTTGTCCGGCTATCGTGGAATTATCACGGTGAAGAGTGACAGTGCGTTTCAAAGCCACACGGTGTCATTTCATAGAGTGTGTAAGAGAGGGTGGTTATGTGTTAGGCTTTGGAATGGGAAATATCAATATAATATAACATATATTTATATATTTATGTATATATATTATACATAGCATGGTTCATAAATTTGAGAGCATCGTTGTCCTTGAATTCCGTATTTGCCAATAGCCCTTTCCCACTGGTGGTTTATTTAGGGCCATCTATGAAGCATGACACAGGATACCTCACTGAACCGCCCCCGAGATGTTTTGCATAGACGCCAAGTTAAATTCATGCAAATGAGTATGGGACAGACGTTTGAAAAGATCTAAACGAAACAAAAAAACAAAAAAAACGTCACGATAAAGAAAAAATGACAAACACGAGTCAAGGTTATACTGCATCTACCACATGAATGAATTGTGTGAGTGGTCACATTCAATTTTTTTAGGACTCTAGTTTTAGAAAAATAAGTGTGATTATTTCTATATTAAAAAAAGAAAAGAAAAAGACAGTCCACGTAATATACTCTGTGATTGAGCATAATGATTACTGTAGCTACACTTGAAGCCTGTTTATGTGTAGATCTGCTATACGTGTATATTTTAGTACTTTCAGACGAATATTGCTCTTCTGCAGCACTGCCTATTTTTAACGCCATCAACAAAGAGACCTACGCGTTAGCTATCTTTGCTAGTGTGTATGTGTGAGGGGCCAAGTCAACATGCAGCATTAGGTTCCGACGAGGGCAGTCACCATGCATAGTAGTCATTTTATGCCATTAGAAATGGTGAAAGAACCCCCCTGAAACAATAATGTTCATACTCAGCCATGGCTAGCCAAGTTTTGAAATGAATTTGTTAGCCGTTTAGTATTTGGATATTTATACCAGAATTCACCGTGGCACCATTCACTTCCCATATAAAGCAAAGAAACCCTCTACCTAAACTAATGTCTTGTTCGAGGTTACTCAGACATGTGTCTTTTTCAGGACGTATGTAATTCGAGTGGAAGAAATGTCTGCAGCCGTTACAGAAAAAACAAACATTGACTGTAAAAGAAACACTCCGCACAATAAATAAAATAAATAACATTTCAAAACGAATGTGAACAAAACGTAAAAATGTAACACAAAAGCAAGGTTTAGATCTTATGTCATTTTAAAAACATTTCTTTTTTTCATATTTTTGTTTTAATACATCATTTAAAGATTTCTAAAAAAATCAGGAAGTTGTATACAGAAGCATTCACAGACATCATTGTATAAAAGCTGATACATAAGAGATTAGCATCAGTCAACAGTGTTCTACGTTATAAACTCTTTGCGGGAATATTTCATTGTTATCAATAAATATGAGTAGACAATAAACGCGTGTAAAGATTTCGGGAAAATAGGAGATTAGGAATAGTCTATGGCTTTAGCGGCTACCTCAGCCAAAAACATCAAAAAAACAACAACAAAAAAAAAAAACGTTAATTTATGCCATTATTTTCCTACCGTTTTTTCAGGACAAGTTACTAAAACAAAAAAACAAAAAAAAACAAAAATTGGTACCGTCTGTTTCTACACAGCTACATCAGGCTAGAAGAGAATAACCCTCAAAGTATTCCTCTCCTGTTTGTTGTCTCGGAAACAAAGGAGGTACTGGCTAGTTCCTCTCAGCGAACTTCAGTAGGGCGCAAACTTCTGTCGCTCTGGTTTCTTGATGCCGTTGGCGGAGGAGATCTTGGCGGTGTAGGAAGCCAAGGTGCCGTGGGCAGGGGCAGCGGCGGCGGCGGCAGCAGCTTGGGCAGCAGGGGCCGAGAGTGCCAGGAAGGGGACGGATTTGATTCCCAGGAGGCTGGAGAGGGGGAGGGTATAGGGGGCGCCCAAGATTGGAGCGTGGGGCAGGCCGCCCATCGCTGCCAGGGCTGCGGCAGAGGACGATGCAGGGGGAGCAGTCTGGGTGAAGCTCATGTTGAGGTCTACAGGGGTCGACATGGAGGAGGACTGGGCAGTGGATTTGGCGGTCTCTAAACTGTACGAGGGAGGGAAGGAAGGAGGTGGAGGAGAGGAGGGTGGAGGGACAAGGGAGGGGAGCCGGATGGAGAAGGGTTAGAAGGTTAAATAAAAGACATGTTAAACAAAAATTGAGAGAGATAAAAAAAATAATCAAAAAACAGAAACAAAAAAATCATAAGAGAGGTGTGTTTTGCTGGTGGTTGCAACAGATTATTTGAGGGGGGACCTTGGCACTCATGGGAAAGGAGCTGTTTAATTCAGGGTGATGGCTTGGGTAGGGGCTTTGGGAAAAGAAACAAAATGATTTCAATTTTTAGTAGCATTTCCTTTATCTTTTATCAAAAAGATGCATTTGTCAACATGGTACTCATTGCAAATGCATGTAATCAAACGTGCTCTGCCGTTAAGGTATTTCGAGGGCGTAGGATTGATTTCTCATTATCAGGTAGGGGGTGTGTTCAATATGCAGAACGTTCTGATGCAATGCATTGAAACGAGACGTCTGTCTCGTAGGAAGCATTCTTAGAGAGTGACACTGATTGGGGGTGACGTCTCCAGACTTCTTCTAGGACATGAATAATCATGTTTGATTTTTAATGGCTTGTTGGAGCTGACTAGTTAAGGAAATATTCTGACGCTAGAGTGCCTTGGGTTGCTCCGAGACCGCCGTTTGTTGCCGTCACTTGGCAAAAAAACAAACTGATAGGAATTCAACTGATGAGAAACCAGTAAAAATCAATAATATTAAGACAGAAGCAAAACAACAAAAGCTTTCTTAAAATATCTTGAAATCAAAATAGTCATTTTTCCATGCAGGAAGCCTGAGTAACATATTTCAAATAAAGGGCTTCTCAGAGTGAGTTTGACATTCTGCACCGGTCTGCTTGTTGAACACACCTGAGACAAGCATAAATATTCCATTCAAGACCCAATTATTGCTCTCTTGTCGACTTGCTGAGTCATAATATGCTAGAAGAATTAATATATAACTTTGTACATGACACTGCATCTGTTGGAAATCTTAATTTATTGGCTAGCCAATACAGAAAATGCAATAACTGATTGTTAAAGAAGCCACTAATTTGGAGTGTGGTCTTATTCTGTTTCTTCATTAGTATTCATTAATTCATATTCTCCGGTCAACTGATTTGAACTCTTTACTAACAAGAACTATAAAAATGTTCTTGTGGTTTGAATTGTTTATGTGTGTTTTGCAAATTCTACCTTAGGTTAATTGAACTGACGTTATAAGTATAAAACGATCATTTTCATTAGCCTGAATAAAGAACAGAACTATTAATTTTGTTACATTAGCAAATTAAATTTTGCCCCAGCGTTGACGGAGAAGTCTTTGCCGAGAAACTGAGCTGTCAGGAATTTACTGCTTTCTTGCCTGACACAACATTTGATCAAATTGCAACTGCATAGATCACGTGGGAGAACAATACAGTTTGTCTATGAGGCGGCCAAAATGCTCTGCCTTTAAGCTTTAACAAGATTCTGGCTTGAAACTTGGCCAATTAATCCCTCAGCCTGGCTTCTTTCTGCCACATCTTCTTGGTTTTTAGTTGTTCAATGCCTTTGCTCAAGAGTGCTTCTTTTTTTGCCAGCAACTATGGACTAGAAAGACCCCTGATTGAATATTCCCAGAGGTTTTGTCAGGGTCTCCTACTTCAGGGTCCTCTAGAGCAGTGTTTCTCAACCAGTGGGTCGCGACCCACTAGTGGGTCGTTGTTCGTTCTATAGGGGGTCGCGAGACTTTCTCTGTGTTAACCGGCACAGCCAATAAGTGGGCTTCACAAAAGGCTCATTGCAACAGGCTACGTTTACATGCAACCAAATCCAAATAATCCGTTAGTAAACGCATTGACGGTTCAATCGGACTAAAAAGCCTTCATGTAAACACCTTAATCGATCCGATTGAGCTCGATCCGAATAAAATTTCAATTCGATTGAAAGGGGTGGTTTATTCCTTTTCTAATCCAACTGAGAGGACATAAACGCTTGATCGGATTGAAAACCGAAACTAAAGGACTGCGCATAGCATAATGATGTATGACGCGCTGAACGAGCTGTTCTTCCTTTTGAGTAAAGTGTCGTATAAATGAGCGTAGCCTACCATCATTCTAAAATTCTCCTTTCACTCAGCGTCTGTGAAGTGGAGCAGGACAACATCCCACCAGTCCTTGTTTCAGACTCTCATTCACAGACGACTGGTTTTGGGTGCTGGGCATTTTTACTGCGTGCATAAGCAGCACGGGCACGGCACAACGGTTCATGCTCATTGTCTCCAAATTATGACCAGCAATGGATAAATATTAAGTCTGCTGTTTAAAACAAATAAAGAACCAATGTAAGAGAATAGTTAGTATGCGCAAACAGCGGGAAACTCTGTATATTCGTGCAGTGTGCACATGTCAAAAAAATATAATTCGATTTGAATCTTGTGACATATAAACGCGCACATCAACCCTAGCGTTCATGTAAACACTACATTCAGATTCATCAATCAAAATTAATTCAGTCCGATTGAAACAAAAGTTGTGCATGTAAACGTAGCCGATCCTCCGACGAATCATAGGCTATTTTCATTGCTTGGATTCAAACCAGAAATGAATATCCACAACTCGCAGATTGTGCAACGAAGTTTCTCTTCCCATTTAGCACTACTACCGTAAAACTTCAAATAATAGCCGAGTCTCGAATAGACGCCTGTCTCTTTTACACGCCTGGTGTGGCGACAGGTTTGGGTAAATAAAGGTCGGTCTCAAATAGAAGCCGGGTCTGTTTTTTAGTTTTGGGTTGTATTTAATCTTCTAAAACCCGTCAGAGCGTCCGCTTGCTGCGCTTGACAGTGCATAACGAGCAGAGAGAGAGAGAGAGAGAGAGAGAGAGAGAGAGCGCCCCGGCCGCGCGCGCGCACTCACGTCTTCAAACAACACGAGCGCTGTCTTGCTCTCTATCCCTCGCGCATATTAATCAAAATCAATTGACACGATAGTAAAAGGTTGGAAGACCGCAGTTTCACGTGGAGCATTTGGAGATTTTTAGAGACTCTAGGAACAACATCTCAATGAACAACATCTCAACACTAAATTATAAAGGCCTGTCTCATATAGACGCCTGTCTCAAATATACAAGCCGGTGCAGTTCGACGATTTGGGAAAATAAAGTTTTATGGTAGGCCTATCTTTGTGAGTCGGGATTTTCAACAGTGACTGCAACGAAAACAAAAAGCAGGAATAGGCTGACAACAGTTTGTGTGCGACACTACGAGTCACACTTTTCCAAATTCCACCAAGTCTGGATATGATCAGAGCGGCAGTCTCAAGGCTATCACATTAACGTGAGTAAAAAAATCAGTTTGCCTCATAGTCTGCCTAATTATTAAAAATGTTTGTGTGTTTTCGTGATTATCATTAATTATAATAAGCATATAGGCCTGCGTTGTAGCCTAGATCTAAAGAGGCATTTCAGTTATTCTTGATTTATTTAGTGGGTCATATGACTGGCATACAAAAGAAAAGTGGGTCGCAGTAGGCAAAAGTTTGAGAAACCCTGCTCTAGAGCATTATGGTGTAAAATATGCCACATAAACACATGGAGTGGTCAAGTACAAACACCCTGAATCTGTTAGTGGGATGGGATGGCTTCCAGTGCTTACCAGGATGTGATTAGATATTGGGCCAAGTTGATGCTGATTGGGGAGCCAGTGATGGTGACGTGTCGGTCACTAGTGCTGTCCAGTTGACTGCCAATCTTGATCTGAGCCCCCGACACCTGGCGGATCTCGTTGATTTTGGTACCCTGCCTGCCGATTATTGAACCAATCAGCTGAAAGGAAAGTACAAAACCAATCAGATCAATAATAGATTTAAACAGCTATTCTATGACACCATTTCCCTCCAAGACAAGGGTGTCCAGTCCTGCTTCTGGTGGGCCAAAGTCCTGCAGAGTTTATCTCCAATACACCTGCCAGGAGGTTTCTTGAAATCGCGATTAGCTGGATCAAGTGTGCTTAATT
The DNA here is from genome assembly GCA_029959095.1 of Rhinichthys osculus. Lineage (NCBI taxonomy): Eukaryota > Metazoa > Chordata > Actinopteri > Cypriniformes > Leuciscidae > Rhinichthys > Rhinichthys osculus. Next base: position 30,648,607 of record JARWKJ010000020.1, read on the forward strand.
CAGGTTGGAGCTAAACTCAGCAGGACAGTGGCCCTCCGGGAGTAGGATTGGATACCATAGTTCATGGTACAAAATTGCAACATGATAAACATTGACAACATGATCGGTTTAAAGAAAGCCAAATTTATTTTACATCTGGATAATTTCCGTCGCTTGGTCAACAGCAATGCTGAAATTCATAAAGCATGACATACAGCCCAACTGCCCACGTGTGGTTAAGTAACTATTGATTTCAGGGACAGTGTTTGCACCCTCATGCCTGTATCTAATGTGTTCCTTGACAAACACTTCAATCTCTCTTTGTGTGCATGTCATCATGCTTGGCTCTGAAATGCCAGTTTATATGTTTGTTCATCTGGACCTGAGATGACAAGGCTGTGTCTGTGCATGGCATTGTCTCTGTAACAAGCATCTGCTAATAGTTCTGTGGATCTAGACGGCCAGTTTAAACCAACAACAGGTGGTGCTGAACTAATTCATCCTACTGTGACAGCATCAAGTTTTAAAAAAAGTTGTGGGCGTGCAGCTCCTTAAACTCATTGTATGAATCCAGATGATGTATACAGTTGTTCCTGTACATTCTGTGGAAGGTGTCCAAAGCTTGAAGGAAAAGGACCAAGGGGGTTGGGTGACCCTAGGGATTGGTGTCAAGCCTGAACAATGATAAAGTGAAGTGACCCCCGACTGGGATGAGTTAACAGTTTATCATTCAAATGACTGACAGCTTGTCTTTTGTCCACCCTGCATCCCAACCCCCTCACTGAGTGTGAGTTGGATTATGTGGGCAAGAATTGCTCCACAAAGCATTCCTTTCCTCACGAGTCATATGGACGTCAAAGCTCCTGATTTGTCACACCGCTCTCCCTGGTGCCCAGGGGCTATTAATGGCTCAGCTGATTGTGGTTAAGTGCTTGCAGTCGACCGCCAGGTCTCGCTGCCGCCCTGACATAAAGGATTCCAGCATGTCCTTTGCACTGCACCACATATTTGCCCACTGACATCCTTCATTTTTAGAAATCTATGAATTATATATCCTCAAGCAATAGGATAATGCAGCAAAGTACCGTCACCCACACAGCCTCCTCCAACCTTCAAGTTTACCAAAGAAAAAAAAATCACTTTGGTTTGTTTTATTGATTTCTTTTTGTCCACTGAAATCAAGGTGCAATCTATGGCTCAAATCTGTCTAAAGCAAGAGACAGGTATATATAACCTAGCCAAGCTGGAGACAGGCCTATTTTAGGTGAATCTACTTCTTCTTAGGTCTTAGTTTTGAAAGTCTGAGGAGCGAGGACACGTCTCCTGCCAGCAAAAAACTGGTGTCACTGACAGGCTCGTCCACCTCTCACAGGCCAATCTTTAAACAGGTAGAGTTCTGACCCAGCTTCATCCGCTGTGCTCTCGAGCCCTGATCCGATCCCAATCTAATTGTAGCATGTTTCAGGAGATTTAGAGGGGGATGGTTCACCATGGAGAAACTGCTCCTCTATAGAGAGAAACCTGATTGCGAATGATAAACAACTTAGCCTGCCAGCCGTTTGATGTCTGTTTGATGTCGCCTTGCCTTGGAATTGCATCGCTGTGAGGGAATTTCAATAATACATGCTTTCCATCACCCTGCTTTATGCAGGAATATGAATATACAAGCATGCTAAATTAGCCCTTGATTGGAGAAATGGTTGAAGTTGCTTTGAAGTTTATCATGTATGATGAGGTTAAGAACCATTCAGTAAGTCAAGTTTTATTTGAAGCTAGTGTCAATTTGACAAGAGCTGACTCTTTTTCTGTTCATGTGCGTCAAGGTAGTCAATGACTTCACTCTAGACTCTATATAATGCATTCACTTCATTTGTCTGCCATTACAGCTGTACAAGAAATCAAAAATGCTGATACACTCCGTAAGTGAAAAAACTCAAACCTGTTTAGTATGTCGGCTTGTACAACTAAAATATTTTTTATAATGCTGGATATATAAATATTTACATGAAGCTTTTATGTGTTGCAAATATACACACTTGCTGTTCTCATTGAATAAATATATTATTTTTTGTATGAAAAGGTCAAAGAATAGAGTCGGGCATGAAGCTTTAAAATAACAAAACAATGGGAGTTGAAAATATGTATTGAGTACTGAGTCCACAGCTGGGCCCTTCGCCAGTCGATTAATCCTGTGATCTCAGGGAGACGTGGAGGCGGGAGGGAGCCCTGGTCAGCAGGCATGAAGGGAACGTCCCGTTCGCCCCCGGGGTGCAACCTAGAGCTCTGACAAAAGGCTCTGGCTTTATTTACCGTCTCTGTTTTGACAGCAGAGGAGTGCTAAGCATGTCAGACGCCATGACAGGATTGAATTGGACAGGGGGTGGACAGATTGAAATAAAAAGTTTCAGGATTTCTGCAAGGCCAAAGTGTGCCATGAAAGGTGCTCTCAAGAATATCAAGAACATGACTTTTCTCATTTCTAAAACGCATATCTGACCATTCTCAAAGGCTTAATAAAGTCTTCATGTAAGACATAAACACAATTAAGCATTATTACAAAATATCAATGAGTATCTTGAGCAATGCGATACTTGCAAAAAAGACGTTTTACTTACGTCATTTGGAATGAGAAGTTCTTGTGATGCTGTCTGGGAACTGGAGTCAATGCCTGCAGGGAGAGGAACAGGTACCACGTTAACAAACCATAGGATAATTCACTGTAGTTTGTTTGCTTTCTTCTTTCCCTTTCTTCAATGGCCTCAACATAGGCCTATTTCTGACCCACAATTATCTTCTGTTGATCTGCATTGGGCCACAAATTCTCAAGGGAAAATTTTACTTATTGAACCCAGAATATTCCTTTAAGCGATCTCCTATCTGTTAGCTGGATGCTATCACCTAATCGGAGCTAGCCTGTATCTCTTTCCCTTTACTTCCTGTCTCAGCAGGAGGCCCAGACCCAGCAGTGCCTCCAAGCCCAACAGGGGCCTATTTAATAGACTGAAACATTGCCTTGACTGATGAGCTTTTTACCTCCGACATAATCGAATTCCCCAGCCATATCATGATAGGATGTGCTCTTGTAATTTTAGCGGCGGGGGGCAACTATTACATTTGTTTCGACCCTTCAATTCCTTGAAAGGGCTTTTTGATTCTCACATTTGCACCGAAAGTGCTTATTTACCATAATGTTCAACAGTCTGTTGGCTTTAAGAGATCCTACACAACAAACCTTTCACAAATGTTGGGTATCTCCGGGCAGCTTGAAAGACATCACTGAAAAACTTGGGGTGGCTGTATAATTGGATGTCTGGTTGTGAGCAAGAAAAAAAGAAAGGGAACAAGAAAAGGAGAGCTTTAGCTGGACATTTATCACAGCTCTGAGAAGCCCCAGGAGCTGACTGTGGAGCCTTGTAAAGTTTGGCCCCGTTTTTGCAGCTGTAATCTGCATGTGCCATATGCTCCATGGAGCTCAGGTGTATTACCTTGAACATGGGTGGCCTATGGGTCTTTGGGAGGTTTGTTTGAATCTACTAACTTGAGTTCTCTGGTGGAATTGTGTCACATCCACAATCACTGTACACAGAGATTTACCACTGCTAAAGCAGACTTGTGCTCCTGGGTAAATATAGGGTGTTTTCACACTTAAGTTCACTTTATAAGAAGTTTAAACCACTTCAGTATACTACAAACTTAACTGAGTGATCAAAAAAACCTACTTCTCTTTTCATTCGCACTGTTCCTGGCCTTGAAACCGAGTCAGATCACTTTTGATCCTTTTCAAAGAATTAACTCTGATCGTTGACCAAATTACTAATTCATGTGAACCTTGAAAAATGGAAGTCCTGCATGTGTGAGTAAGGTGGCGACAAGTCTAAGTCACTGTCTAACCCATCCCAACCCCTTATCTTCCTCTTCAAAGAGACTTGGATTGGCAAAACATACCAGACAGAATTTGGGTGGCCGTGGGCTGAGCCATGGGGGCAAGACCCTGCTGCATGGACAACTGGTGCAACTTGGCCAACTGAGATAAAAGAAAAACGGAAGGGAAATGTCACTTCATTCTGATGAAAAGGTTTTATTACTCTTATCAGAAGACACAGCTGAGTATTGAATCATTTAATTAATTCACAAGTGTAAAACAGGCTCATTTACTTCACAAAAGGACACTCGACTAATGGGAGTTATGCAGTATGAGGATGGTTCTCAGAAATTCTCTCTAAAGCTTCTTACCTCTGAGTGTGGAATGCCATATTGGTTTTGTACAGTATAAGCCTGAAAAAGAAATAGCGGAGAGTGTTATAATGGAGAACATCGTATTCAACCATTCTCTTTTTAAAGATCCTCATAGTTATTTTAAACAACTAAAAAACTAGAAACAGGGTAATTCTGTTGCAGTGTTTGATTTTTCTGAATAACCGGAAGTTACAACCGACTTAACTTCAGTGTTCTGACGTATTTCCAAGTGAAACTGAATATTGAATAGAGGGCAGGGTTTTATTTTAGCGCACCTCCTCTCCATCCCTCGCTCGCAGCAGAGTGACGGTTGGAGGGGAGCTGTTAAAGATATACAACCCAAGCTGTCAAACTGGCATCATCAGAGAAGGAATGCCATTCCAAAGGGGAAGCATATTGTCAAGTTTTGATTAAAGGGATACTCCACTTTTTTTGGAAATAGGCTCATTTTACAACTCCCCCAGAGTTAAACTGTTCGAGTTTTACCGTTTTTGAATCCATTCAGCCGATCTCCGGTTCTGGCGGTACCACTTTTAGCATAGCTTAGCATACATCATTGAAGTAGACAAGACCATTAGCATTTCTCAACAAAAAAATGACCAAAGAGTTTCGATATTTTTCCTATTTAAAACTTGACTCTTCTGTAGTTACATCGTGCACTAAGACCGACGGAAAATGTAAAGTTGCGATTTTCTAGGCTGATATGGCTAGGAACTATACTCTCATTCCTGCGTAATAATCAAGAAACTTTACTGTCGTACCATGAGAGCAGCAGGCGTAATGATATGACGCAGCGCCTGAAAATAGTCCCCAGCTCGGTAACTTCCAACGTGACCGGGACTACGTTTGTTATATCATTACGCCTGCTGCACTCATGGTACGGCAGTGAAGTTTCTTGATTATTACGCAGGAATGAGAGAATAGTTCCTAGCCATATCAGCCTAGAAAATCGCAACTTTACATTTTCCGTCGGTCTTAGTGTACGATGTAACTACAAAAGAGTCAAGCTTTAAATAGGAAAAATATCAAAACACTTTGGTCTTTTTTTTTTTTTTTTTAGAAATGCTAATGGTCTTGTCCACTTCAATGATCTATGCTAAGCTATGCTAAAAGTGGTACCGCCAGAACCGGAGATCGGCTGAATGGATTCAAAAATGGTAAAACTCAACAGTTTAACTCTGGGCGAGTTGTAAAATGAGCCTATTTCCAAAAAAAGTGGAGTATCCCTTTTCAAGATTACCACGACAAGCAAATTTTTGTTCACCACAAGACTAGTAATGTAAAACTTTTTTCTCACTGACCCTAATCATTAATAGGGTTGTTTGTTCTGTCTTTAAACTCAACATGAAATCAGAATTTACTAAAATATAAAACATTTCACCCAACATTGTTTTCTTTCACAGAATATACAATTTACTTAGAAATGACACAAATTAAATAATAGATGGGTTAGACCTGCCAGTTCATGTTGACATTGACTTCAATTTGTAATTGAAACTTAACATGCATATACTTTTCATACTGTTGTTCATCAAGGCGGGATGAGTTACTAAATTATGAATATGCATTGAGATATATGCACATTCCAGCCTGAATTTGTTAGCTTGTCTTTGCTGTTCTGTTGGCTGATTCTAGAGGGGTTTTCGGGCACTTGTCGTCTGGTTAGGCCAGAACTAGGGGGTCTCTGCCCCAACCACACTCACTCTCATAGTTCAAAAACTGTCGAAAGGGGACAGATGTGAAACTAGAAGATCTCTGAATCAAGGCTTCTGCATCAAAGAGAATAAGAAGCCAAATAGCCAGACGCAAAAGCTACAGAGAACGCTACGTGCTAGTCCCAGAGGTTCTCTTGCATAAGCCTGTTTAAAAGTTTAAACACGTGGAAGAGAGATGGAGAGAAAGAAACCGAGGGAGGATAAAATGGAAAATAAAATAAAAAGATCAGTGAGGCAGAAATGGCAGTCCATGTTGAAGAGCAACCCTAGTTTGTGTCTCTGGGAGCCACGTTAATGAAAATGATTGGTCACAGTTCTCAATGAAAACGTTGTTTAGGGGGCAAAACATGACCTTTCTTTGTCAGGACGGATTTAGCTTGTCTCCGGAGGTGAGCTCAGAATCTTCTACGTGACTGCCACCCCTACCCTTCAATGTCTCTGGTATACTCCCATTTTGTCTTGCTATCTCTATTGTTTAGCCTCCTTTTCAATGTGTGCTAAAAATGTTTCAAATATGAATTGCTTGTTTCCATGGAGCACAAAAAAGGGGTTTTGAAGATCAGAAGGTCCAGGTAAAGCCGGGCTCAGACTACAGGAGTTTTTAAATCTTAACCGATTGGGAAATCTGGTTGCATCACGCACATATGGAGAATCTAAACAGATTTTCTTCTTTCAGATCTCAAACCTGCACACACAACAAGATTTGAAAATCATGGTGTATTACACACTACAAGATATTCTTAAGATTATCATGCCAGATTTAGCACCTCAGGCAATCTCACGAAGAAGCGGATGTAAACAAAATAGATACAGTATCGCGGCAACTTGCTGTGGACATCATATGAGGAGACATTATAAAGATTTTTATGTCTGATTCTTTCATCTCCGTTGTCCACCACACCCGCTGCTTGTTGGTTCACGGTCGCCATTTCAAAAGTTCTGTCGCTCCGTCTCCTTGTAGACTTGTCTCTGATTGGCTATTGTGGAAGTACTGACGTAATCATAGTCGTAATCATTTTTGATCATATCGGGGCGGCCCCGACGTGTCCACAAACAGAACGGGAGGTTTAAGATTTGATCTGTAAACGGCGCCTCACATTACTAGATAATCTGGACCGAACATAGGAACCAACCGATGCCCTGGACGCGATTTTTTTCTCTCTGAATTTCTGGGAGGGGTAAACCAGTCATAAATCGGCCTACAACTCCTGTAATCTGAGCCCATCTTAAAACAAAAAAAAAGAAAATAGAAAACCAAGATGTGCGCTGTATTTCAAGTCTTCTGAAGTCACACAACAGCTTTGTGTCAGGATAGTCCGCAATTTAAGTTCAAACCTGACAACGCATCTTGACGCATCATTTGAATGCAAATGAGATTTGAGAGCAGAGAAGTTTAAAGTCAGTATGAAGTGAAAATTCACTCTATATAGTTAGATCCTACTTTGAACAGTTCATCTGTTTAATTTTGTACCAAAATTCTGACCTCGTTATTTTAAATCAAACTGTCATAACTGGATCTTTCAGTGAAGTTACTTTTCTTTGGTGACGTATGCCAGGCTCTATGTTTGAGTCCAACATCCACATCTCAAAATCCAATCAATAAACCGATTAATAAAACCAAATCCCTGGCCAACATTTTCTTTTTTTGACAATCTATTACATTTGGATGTACTTCACAATACATAATGGCCTTTATTAGCTATATCTTTCTGCGGCCCTCATACAAGTTTGAAACAAAATGAGGGTGAGTAGCCTACATAATGATAATAATAATAAACATGAATTTATTTGGGGTAAACTATTACTTTAAAATATAACACAATGCTTCCAAATGCTTGGCAACGTACATGTGCTTTCCAGGGTCCAAGGACTTAAGGTAGCGAAAAAGGGGAAGGCGAAGCTTCTATCATTTTTAGTAATTTCCTTATTATTTCTTTCCTTCCTGTTCACCGAGCTCAGAACGCTCGTAAATAATGTAGAAAAGCATTAATCGCCTGGCTGAGCCACTTAACGCTGCGTAATCCTTATGCACACACACACGTACGTGGGACCTTCATTAGCGAGAGCCGTGGTGATGTTGTCAGTCCCGTCTCCTGGCAGACAGCATTTATCTCCGCTCGTTTAAGAGAATGTCACTGCTCGGGCCTGACACCTCGTCCTTACAGCTCTCCAAGTAGAGTGCGTGTATTGGAAGGTCACATGGTTCCCCGTTTTAGCCTTCACATCAGCATTAGTCAGAGAAGGCTGACACTTAAAGGAATAGTTCACCGAAAAATGAAAATTCTGTCATTATTACTTTACTCTCAAAACACACTGGATGATTTATTTAATATGTATGCAGTTGCTTTCCATACAACTAAATATTCCTGTAAAGGAGAACAAAATTCGAGTTGTTTTTCTGAAAATGTTTTTCTAAATTCAAAATTGGCATATTATATGCATTATGCTAACAAAACAAAAGAATTAGCACAAATGCCTTTTAAAAAATTTAAAACAATACAGCATTCTGCTAAACATCTCCTTTTGCGTTTCACAGCGGAAGGAATATCATAGATTTCCAATGATAATTTTTTACTTTAACACATGCTTAACAGTTTTGGCCTTGATATTTTGCGTCTCTAGGCTATGATAAACATTCTTTCATCAGTATGTTTAACTGCTGACTTGGGGTTTTGGTGATGCTATCAACCGTTCCTGTTAATCTTCATAGTAAAACATGCGCATACACACTGATGATTGTCTGCCTAAAAGACCGAGAGATTAACAGTCATTCACACCATCATAGTGTCCTCAAATGAACTTTCCACACTGGCAGAGAATCCTGTAACTGTAAAACATCAAGAATAGATGTTTATTCCTAACAGAAATGTCAGTGATAAACACCTCTTAAAGTGTGATATTTTTCTGCCCTGTAATTACACACTTCAAAGCCAAGTTGTTTGCAAAATTGGGGAGTGAGATGAAAATTCAAGACAATTTAAATTGAGGTCAGATCCTCACTCAAACTATGGATTATGGATTTATGAGGGGGAGGGGGGCTTATAGTTGTATGGACAAGAGCTAACTGTTTTGGGGTAAACAATCTCTTAAATAGTGAATATTAAATTTTGTAAATACAATAGGACCAAAGCCATAGCCTTGGGGGACACCGTTTACCTGATACCTGTAAAGTTTACACAACTTTACAAAGTCAAGTCAAAACACAATGCTCTGCAAAAATCAAGACAATTGCAGTGGGTCGAGGGGTAAAGCCATGCCCAAATGGTACGTCAAGTGGAAAAACAATCTCATATCTAAAAACAGTAATCGCTGTATAGTCTCGCTCCCTTACTCAAGTGGCAGGACACTGGCTGCAACATGCGGCAAGAGGAATGACAGAGGGGAACAGAATTCCCATCTCCATGCAGGGGCGGAAGAGGCAAATAAAGAAAGAGTGGGAAGCACAGCTCCCTATATTATCCGTCATGGATAAATAATACTCACTTGTTGCAGATCCAGCCCTCCCTGAGCCACTGAGAAAAGCGGGTGAGACGCAAACTCTGACGTTTCGAAAACCTTAAAAAGGCAAATAGGGGACAGAGACACAAACCAAGGCTTCATTCGCATGTCATTACTCATTAGTCTTACGAATATGCATATTTTCCTGTTACTGCTGTCATTTCCAAGCGTGATTTGAATACAGACAGAAAAGGGTTAATAAGGGGGAAAAAAGATGTTCTCTGATATGAAGCAATGAACATTAATTTCATTATTAGACATTAATCTTGCTCTTTTTACGACAGACACATAAATATATCAAACAGACGATGTATCATAAGTATGCACGTCAAAGTTTCTACCACTGCGATTAATTACACCATTGGCGAAAGACTCCAAAGCACTTATAATGGTGAGGAATATTCATGAGCCTGATTGATCTTAATGCTACTGTTATTCATGCATAGGAGTGTTGATAATGAATAGCCGTGTCAACATGAATAAACATAACGGCCTCTCCACTCTCTTCGGGAGACGTGTTAGAGAATTATGTGAAGTGAATAACAGGGAAAACGATAGATTAAAGAGTGAAACAATAGACCTTAGTCCGGGTAGACGGCATTCTTCATTTGACAGGGACGAAAACAAGGCTGTGAAGGATGGAAGCACAGTTTGTTCAATGGCCATTCAATTAAATCTGACAGCCTAGTTAGGAATAGCTAGTCACACTTTATTTGACAATGTCCTTGTTACACATGTACTTACTATATCAATAACAGTAGATTATGCATAATTGCTTGCAACTAACCCTAATACTATTTTTTCTCAGAACTTAAATGTATAATTACACTGTAACAAAGACACCTTCAAATAAAGTATAGCCGAATAGTTTTACGAAGGATTTCGATCAAATTTGGACTTATTCAATCATGAATTAAATTATTTGCACACACATTTGTTCAGCTTGTGTTACACATATGAGGTTCTTTGAATAGACATTGAATGTACCGGTACTTCCATCCCTCAGCCTCGCTTTTCGTTTGCGTCAAATTAAATATGCCGTTCACACTGAATAAGGTCTATTGAGGTTTTTCGCAATATGTATTAGTACATTAGCTGCAGGTTTAAATTCAAACATGACACATTTATAAGCGTGTAAACTAATAAATGGAACTAAACATCTTTATACATGTTTGCAATACTTACACTCCATGACATTTATAATAGCACACACAACAAGCAAGCTTCAGAAATATTTCATAAACACAGACAGCCCCCCACCAACACCCTTCATTGATGGACAGCCTCGTTTTATTAAAGGAAATGGAGGCAACATGCTGCCAGCTGTGTTGGGCTTTATGAAACTCTACTATATTAAGAATCAAATTAATAAGTATTTTCAGTGCACAAAGCATATTTACAGGTGGGTTTTATGTTTTTGGATCTGCTTAATCCCATTAATTATATTTGAGACAATTAGGCCTTGTTCCCACAGGCATCAAAAATCTTTTTTTTTCTTTTCTTTTGTAGACTAGACTACATTCATGCTTGGTAAAGCCATAATTGACATCCACGATGACAACTTTAAAGCTAATTTCCTCTGTAGAAGAAGCACATATCTTGGCATCATGGTGACACCTACGTCATGACTGTCACAATCGCTGTAGCTGTAGCAGACATCGACGACACTGTCTGAACAAATAGATTCCAATTTCATACCTTGCAAAATGTCAGTTTGGACCAGCAGTCCTGAAGACTGGATTTGAAAAACAAATCAGATTTGTGTGCAGCGAGAACAAGGCCTTGAAGGAATATAGTTTCGTCCCCAAATTAAATTTGACTTGGAATATAGTACACGATTTCTGGGCCACTTTTTGTGATTGGTTTGTCATTTTGTAGCTTGACAACCCATTCACTTTCAGTACTCTGGAAAAAGAGCTCTGGGATATTCAAAATTTCACCTATTTTCCACAGAAGGAAAAAGTCATACAGGTATGAAACTACATGAGGGTGAGTAAATTATGCAAAAAAAAGTGTTTGGTTTTTTTTTTAGTGAACTATTCATTTAATGCTTATTAAAGGTGCACTATGAAAGGTTTGCCCAGTTGGAGCTTAAATGGATCATGAATTAAAAACATCCTGTAAATTTAAATTTAAATTGAAACCAAGCTCAGAAAACGACTTATTTCGAATTCACATTAGGACTTAATAGTGTGACGAAAGACCGCCTCTACAGAATCAAATCAACGCCTACTTCTACATCATCACATCTTTGGCCCCGCCCACTGGAGCAGTAGTGAGATGAGAAGAGAAGAGTGATACAGGATCACTGGACTAAAAATAACATTACCTTCCAAAGGATCCTAATGCTAAGTGCTTATTTATTTTCAACTATGTGAATGTCTTTTATTTGTTTATTGGGTACATTTCACTGTGGATCAGTCATAATTTCCGCGCAGGCTTTGCAAAACAGACTTTTACTGTAAGATATGGACCTGACAGTAATGCCACAACATGTAAATAACCGTGTTAATTCTATTTCCTGATCTGTGAGCAGTGAATTCTGATGTAATTTATGTACAGTCAGACGTTCTTTGTCTCAAAATCGTTTAATGCTGTTTATGCATCAGTAAATCAAGCCAGTGACTAAACGGCCAACTTTGACATTGTTTCTCTCAGTAGCATGAAACAAATCTGTTATTTAAATTGTGAGTAAATACAGAAGGCTTATATTATATACCCATCATAATCAACGACTCTTATTTACATCGTGTTTACACTGTTAGTTATGATGAAAGCATTCGTGAGAGTTGCAATAATCGAGCTGGAATGATCACTGCATTCAAGCGCTCAACAGTCATGTCTGTCGTCGGCTACAAGCTCATCGCTGCAACCTTTCATGCCAAGGTAGTAGATCTAAATATAATGCTATAATCAACACTTTTCATTATTCGTTAATCTCGAAAGCTGTAATAGTAAAGGCCATTGCACACTGAGTCCGAAATTCGCATCCGAAATTTTCGCACGTTAAAAAATAAATACGACCTCACGTTATGTCAATCACGCTTGCACACTGCCTCCGAAACTTTCGTCCGTCATAAAAAAAATCGAATCGGGTTCGATTTTCTGCGTTTTTCGCATCCGTAGCAATCAGTTTGAATGGTGTTTGAATGATGTTTTGACAATTCAGAGCCACCGAATCTCGAATAAGAAAAAACGCATACGAAAATTTCGGACTCAGTGTGCAATGGCCTTAAAAACATAGTAAAAGTTTTCAAGATGTGGATGAGTTCCACATGTAATACTTGTTTCAAATGTAAAGATGTTAGCCAATCACAGCAGTGGGCGTTTACATTGAAATCTCACAGCAGACACACCATTTCAAAATAGAGGGCTGATATCAGGGTCGAAAATAGCCTTTTATTTCTAAATCTTGACAATTGCAATTGCAGGAAACATCAAATAATTTTAAAACTGCAAGTAAATCGTGGAGAATTGTATAGGTGAGTTTGGTTTCAGCTGAGGATATGATGGATTGAGGTTTACCAGATTACCAGTGGTTACAGGCGCTCAGTTTATCACAGCAAATGTCAAAATTTACATAAATAATACCTCTTGAGTATGCGAGTCTTCCACTGTTGTATTAACTCATTGAAAACAATTGTTTTAAAATAGATAATGTTACAAAATGTATGAACTTGACAACCACACAAAGACAATTTATGTTAAGATGACACTTCCTTCAAAATATGACCCGACAGCTTAAATTATATTTCATTATTATAAGAGGATTCATTGTGAATCGGGGTAAGGCAAGGAGACTTGCTCAAATCAATTTTGTTCATTTGAATAAATAAAAAAATAAAAATAAACTTTCATAGTGCACCTTTAAATGTTCCGATTTTTATGAGAAGAAAAGTGGGACACTTAGTATTGTTGATGAAAGAACCACATTATGCCATGTTGATGTGTATTTTTACCTGATTTCCAGCAAGAAGAACTGTCCCTGGAGCAGGACTGGGGCGGTACGGAATTGTAGCACCCTTTGGAGGAGACTGCAAACATATAATAAAACAATTGGTAACTTTAAATCAGGACTATACAGATTCACCCACAGGTTTCTCTTACCTAAAGCAGAGTCATTTGGTCATATTATCCTTAATGACTGGAAATGCTGACACGGTGCACAAATGCAACATTTATCGATCAGCTCTTCATCGGATCACTTAAAAGCATACCATTATCCTCTCACAGGAAGTCATTTGGCCAGATAATTTCAGAATGCTATTAATGCTTGCTCATGATATCCTCAGATGGAAAACTTGCAATGCAGAAAATGCAGCCGAACTTTGTTTGTTTTTTCTTTGATGCTGCTACTCTACGAGCCTGTTGTTCAAACCCAGATTATAACTTCAAAAAATAATAAAATACTTTTCAAAATGACTGTTGAATCTCTTTTGGCCCTCTGAGACAAGGTGTCATCAGAATATCTTAAAACACATCTTACACAAAACAACAACAGATAACTATCGTTAACTAACTACATCTGCTCATATTAAGTAATTTGATTAAAATGCCAAAATACAAGAGGTCAGAATAAGGCCAAACCCTAAAAAAGATAAAATGAAAACCCAGTGAAGCACATCCCCCCATGCTTGCTCAACCAAACAAAAAGAATATTTTTAAATATTCATTGGGTTACTTTGCATAATTTGCATCCTGGAGCGAGCAGACAGTTGAGGATTCCTAAAATGGGTAGTGTCGCAGTCAACAATCTGGCCCTCATCCGGTCCATTAAAAATTAAACAGAACGACCAGGACGCATGCATTACAATCCACTGAATAAAAAACGCTAAAAGTCTTTTTCTGAACCATTTATGTGCAAAAGAAAACCATTTGAGAGGAAATGCATCTCATGCTGTGGGAGATCTGAGAGAACACATTCAATAATCATTACTGTAATGATTTGTAATGTGCAGTTAGTTAGATCAAGTATCTTTGAAAAAAGTATTTGACAGCTGCAAAAAGCAATAAAAATATATGTTTAGGCTACAGAAATGTATCGTATCCATTCTTTTCAATGCCACTGAAGCTACTACTGAAACCAGTGTGCCGTCTTTGAAGCGCAGAAGCTTTTGAAGTCTTGTAGATTAAGAATATCACATAATAGTCATCCACAACAGTTTTTCAAGGCCAATGCATGCATAAAAATGTGTTAATGAAGCCAAATGGATTTGCTTGGAGTCAAATTACCTCCAGTATTACAGTGCAGATGAGCTTGACACACTGGATGATGGCGTCCTGACTGCCAGATATCGTCACGCCTCTCTCTGTGGAGTTAGGGAGCAGATCTCCTGCCACCTGTACCTGAGCCCCTGTTTTCTGGCACACAACGGAAGAACAGGTCATTAGTGCACTGTTTTACATAGGTCAGGTGTCAAATCTTGCAACTGGAGAGCCAGCTTCATGCAGAGTTTGGCTCCCACACACCTGTCTGAAAGTTTCGAGTAATCCTTAAGACCTTGATTAGCATGTTTAAGTTCAGGCGTCTTTATTTAGGGTTGGTGATCCACCAAGAGCACCATTGGCTCCTGCACGAAAGCTCAACCCAAAGTTTTGCTGACCTTTAAAGATGGTGCCGAAAGCAAACGCTTGTATTATCATTTCCATGACGCCGTTTTTACTTCCTTTTCGGCCTAATCTTTTCCGGGCCAGTACGTCTACCTTTGCTTGTTTCGCCAAGTTTTTAGTGTAAATGAAGATATCGGATATGGGTCACTTTTAAAAGAAGTTGTAAGCTGGTCGTCAACAAATCTGTTTACCTGGTGCTGCTAACTTGAAAGCCTCCAACCAAATAAAAACCAAACCCAGTTTTAAAACAAGCTCTATTGATTTGATTATTTTAACGCACTTGATATTCCCCTAACTCCAACAACCTTCCCATTGCCCACACCCCCCTTCAACTGCATTACAGAACACTCCAAATTTAGCGTGACAGACCATTCACCATTACCTCATACCGTCCTGACAGCCCAGAGACCATAAATGTAAAATAAATGGGCTTTTACCGGCATCCAAACCCATGAAATATGCAACAGCGCAAGTAGTCCTAACATGGACGTCATGGGGCAGAGAAAAGAAAGATAAGGATATGGAAAAGCACTCACCTCTCGGATCTCTTTAATTTTGGAGCCGCCCTTGCCGATGAGGGAACCGCACTGACTGGCCGGGATGACCAGCCTCAGCGTAACTGGAGGCTTACTAGTGACTGTGCCATTCGCCACAAGAGCAGCCAAGTCCTTGAGGGCCAAACATAGAACGGATGACGTGTTAACTGAAAGTTGTGGTGTGACTTATAAAAGATCTGGTTGGGTAACTAGAACGTTTCAGGTTTAAACCTGCAAGCAGTGATCCATAATCTATCACCATTATTCCCCTTTGAACAAGAGATTAAACCCCAGGTTACTCCCTGAGGGAACTGGCCATTTGATATGCTTCTTCTACCAAGACTGCTACTATCGGCTTAACCTGGATTTTCCAGATGGGATCAAACAAAAGTATATATGCAATATATTTATTTGCTGAGCTATCGAAGTTGGAGTTAAGAGTTGTGTTATTTCACTATCTAAAATGTTGTGCCATTCTCTTATTTATTAGAACCACTGGCCCGACCAGTAGAAGAAAAAAGAAATCCTTAGTATTGAGCCTGGCATTCTTCAACAAGATTCGAGGCACACCACGAGTTAATCTGGTGATTCCCATTTGAATGATGTCCTCATAATTCACAAGGATCGTTAACGTACATTCTTTGTTCCCAGGTTTGAAAATGTCATTGTGCACCACTGACCCTTCATGGCTTTTGATTGCAATCTGATGAAACGTTCTTTACCAAAGCCACTTTAATCAATTTCTCTATTCAGAGTTTGCAGATCGATGTCCCCACTAACAAAAGGTTATAGCCGACTGCACCGCCATCGAAGACACCCATTGATTTTTATGACCGAATTAAATGATATTTACCAACCTGTCATCCCCACTTGTCTCTATCAAGGTGTGACTTGTATTTGCAAGGTGGACTACATAAAAAAAAAAAACCCTGTCAATAAGTTTTTGGAAGTTTGCTCAATGTCTACATAAGACAAGTTGTATGAAACAATCTTATGATACTTTTATGGTCCATTTTTGGTTATTTGATCCCTTTCAGAGCTTTACATGTGGTCACATAATCATTCAATGAAAAAACAGCTGCATGAAGATTTAAGTGACATGAGAACCTTCATTTAACTCAACAATCTGAATGCCAAAATTCATTTTTAGCTGACCTATCCCTTTAAGCAGAGGAGGACAGCTTGTGTTCCACTCTTATATTCCTGGCACTACAAGAAATCAGCTTCAACGTCCATTATTCAGCCAGTGCAGATTCAGAGGCTTTCTCTTTAATTAAACCAGGTAATAAATATCAGCCCGAATCGTGGCCCACCACTGCTGCAATCAATTAGGGGGAAGCCGGAATCTTGCAGAGTTTGAAATGTAAATAGTGTGTGCCGTCTCTCTGCCCATCAACCCAGACCTCACCTACGTGAGCAGAATGAATACGCCTCAAATGGCGTCTCGGAAAGTAGAGCTAGCGAGTCTTTTTCTTCTCTGTTTAGCGTTTCCATCAGCGCTAGGGGTTTGAAGAGACGCTGTTGTTGTGTTCTTTCAACGTCTCGCCCTGAAACCTCCAGAGAACGAAGGGGAGGTGGAAAAAAAGAAAACCGTGCATCTTTTCTTGCTGGAGTTTCAGGGGGAAAATAAGAGAAGGAATATCCAAATTATATTCTCCATTTCTATCTTGTCCTTCTTTGTGGCTTTCTGTAGCCTTTTCTCTGTAGAATTAGTAGAGATATTATAATGCCCCAGTCTTAATAAGGGTGACTAAATCCCCTGATTCATTCTTAATGTTAGGCGTCACACAAACCCTTTACCGGTCATACCTCTAGTCTCATTTAACAACCCTCCATAATAAAATATCAATTTAGATATTACACTCAGCAGATTGACTCTGTCTTATTTGCATATTATCTGTAGAGTAAGCGGGTCCTGGCCCAGAATTTATGACAATTTACAGTATAAGGGCTCTTGATCTGATGCAACTAAGGAGCTGTTTTAAAGCTGCAATCTAAAGCATATGCAACAACAACTCAGGGTTGAAAAGGTGAACCTGATTTCACCAAGTACATGTTACTGGATCAGATTTGAGTGACAAGTTTACAGTTTATGTCAAGTTTAGGCTTGCAACCAGGGTTAGGAGCTTCTACATCAGTGTTATTCACCTATCAAGTTATAGGTAGGGTTACGTTTAGGACTAAATTTTCAGACAAGAATGTTGTTCCAGGATCAACACAATATATTGAACCAGGAACATGTCTTACCTGGCAAAATCACGATGACGCAGAACCTGATTTCATCAAGTGCAACATGTTCTTGGATCAACATATTTGTTGATCCTGGGACAACATTTCAATCAACCAATCTCATTTGAGGGACAATTTTTCAGTTTATGTCAAGTTTAGGCTTGCAACCAGGGTTAGGAGCTTCTACATCAGTGTTATTCACCTATCAAGTTATAGGCAGGGTTAGGTTTAGAGGTAGGGGTAGGGTTAGGACTACATTTTCAGACAAGAATGTTGTTCCAGGATCAACACAATATGTTGAACCAGGAACATGTCTTACTTGGCTAAATCACGGTGACGCAGAACCTGATTTCACCAAGTGCAACATGTTCTTGGATCAACATATTTGTTGATCCTGGACCAACATTTCAATCAACCAATCATATTTGAGGGACAATTTTTCAGTTTATGTCAAGTTTAGGCTTACAACCAGGGTTAGGTGCTTCTACATCAGTGTTATTCACCTACCATTTCCCTCTGATTTTAGGGATAACTTATAGGTAGGGTTAGGTTAAGGGGTGGGGATAGGGTTAGGACTAAATTTTCAGAAAAGAATGTTGTTCCAGGATCAAAAAAATATGTGGACCCAGGAACATCACAGTGACTGGGTTGAAAGCATGCAAAGAAAAATTCTGATGCAGCACAAGGAATTGAATTATTTTCTTGTTTAGTGCCATTCATTTCCCTTCTGTTGTTGTAGTACCACAAATAAACAGCGGCAATATGGCCTTCAAATAATATAATGTGCAAACATTTCCGCACAAAAGAACCTTGTGCAATTATTATTGAATAGAATCTAGTATCTCATGACATTTTTCTAGTCTAGACTTTCACAGTCTTCTCCCAACTGTCTATTCTATCATATCTCATCCAAAACTCAGTGAGACATGGCTTTTAGATGTCATTCGTGTTCTCAGCTGACTGCAAGAGCAGCAAAAACATTCTGGATCAAAGCCGGGCCAGACCTCAATAGAGCTTCTTGTAAAATACAACCAGTAATGCACATGATATTCTCGGCATAAACGAACCCCACTCTTCAGACTCTTCACACGGACTTGTGCGGCGGACATGGAGATTCCTAACAGATGTTTAATGAATGGCTCCATGCCTTCTATGAAAGGATATCAAATACATAATGGATTCAGCAGGAGTGAGAAGATTCATTATTACTTGGTGGGTGTAGAGCTGACATCCTTCAGGCAGACAGAAACACCTCATTGACTGCCAGTTATATAACTCTACTGATGCTATTAATACATATGAATGTGTGATGCATCAATATGTGTTTCTATAAACGACTGTGTGTTTTCAGGTTTGCATTTGCATTTGTATTTACCTTTAACTTTTTCATTATACAATTTCCTCCAAATTAACTTAAAGCTTAACTCTTTCCCCACCATCGTTTACTAAAATAGTTACCAGTCAGAAGCAGCATTTTCTATAATTTTCACAAAATTGACATGGTCCACAGAATATTACACTCAGTATATCAAAAGAAAGAAGAGTCTCTGCTATATTCTAGCTTCATTCATTCTTTTTTTTATCAACACTTGGGTTTGACATTTTTTTCGGTAAATTTAGGAAGGTTTGAACTCCTTTAATAGATTATTTAATAATTTAATTAAGGTGTATACAAGCTAGTTTCCATGACAGAGTTCAAGATAAATCTTCTCATTACTATTGGAGCTGCCAGTTTGCTAAGTTTCAAATGTTTATTAAATAGCACAATCTATGCAAACACCGGATTCACACACTCGTTTTCGTTCACTCCTTCAAGTGGACTATATTAGTTAAGTAATGTAGGGAATAGTGAACGAGGGTATAGGGGGATGATTTCGAACACACCACTGGTTTATGAAGATGTTTTTCTTCGCTTTGTTTTTGGATCCGGAGATTCTGTACTCTTTCAGAAGATTCGTAAGAGCGCCCCCTACCGTATAACAGTGAAAACATGGACTGCCCGAAAAACGTGTCAATGGCGGGGAAAGGGTTAAGACTGCCATTGTTCGGCAAAACAGACCAGGCCTCCGAACTCATACCATTGGTTGCCGTTAGGCAAGAAAGTATTTGAAGTATATCAGCTTCAAATATTTGTTTTTTTTGTTTAGTCCCATCGCATTTTAGGACGTCTAGCATTTTTCAGAGAGCTGTATTTCTCTTTTCAGTAAACGTTCACTGGCATCACCAAGGGAACGTAACGTGTAGGGGTTCAAATAACATTTCTGAGGCTATCCTACAACAGATAGGCACCCCACTACGATGGGACTGACTGACGATATAAGAAAACTACCCACGACTGTTTCATCCAGCTGCTCTTACAAACCATCTCTCAAAATTGCTGAAATTCAAATAGTTCAAAGGAGTTCACCCTGACAGCTTTATTGCTGCAAATCGAACAGAAATGATCCAAGTCGGTTATTTGCAGAGACTGCTGGCAAAGTAATTATACATTGGGATTGACATCTGTTAAAATAATTGTATATGTTATTATTTATACAAAAATATAGAAATAAATAGATGTTTTAACGAAGCAAATACGGCCAATTTTTCATGGGAACATTTCTCTAATGCATGTTTATGTCACATTTTATGGTTATTGCTCTGCATGATTGTATATGCAAGAGCAGTTTTGTTGTACTGACCTCTTCCAGTTTGATTGTGATCATAGTGAAGGCTCTGAACACACATTCTGTGGCGCCCGTGATGGTGATGATTCTCTCTGGGCACGAGCCTTCTGAGATGTTGATACGTGCACTGCTCTGTATGGATGGAATAGTTAAAGCACATAAATTAATGGGGTGTACACTTTAAAAAAATTGTGTAGAAATGTTCTACTCAGAAATTGCTAGAAATTTCACAAATAATTAGTAACACATTGAATTAGGCATAAAATTCTTAAGTATAAAGACAGCATTTTCTTGTAAAACATACTCCATTGATCTTTGTTTTACTTACAACTTCGAAAAATCATCATCATAATAAGAATAACCCAAACATTATACTTTTTCTCTCACCTCATTCTCTAAAGCATAGTTTTGCTCAAATACATAGGTGAAGCAGTGGCCTTGCATTTCTTGTCCTCTAAAATGAAATATGCAGAAAGTGTGTGCGTGCGTGTGTGTGTTTAAAGTGGGCCTTTTGAAATATGTGCCTTAGAAACGTTTTTTCTTGTGTGTGTGTGTGTGTGTGTGTGTGTGTGTGTGTGTGAGTGCACTTTTTAGCACATAAAATATTAACAAAAATGTATTTTCTTTCTACATCAGGTGGGATGCCAGCACTACTTGAACCACCAACTGTTATTTTACACTGCAAGTTGGGGAAAACACCTTAATCCATAATGAAGGTGCACTAGGCAATGCAACAATACATTTAGTTTTAGTTTCGGTATTCAACCTTGCGAAAAAATAATAAACCACAGCACATTCCTATCCAGACGAGATTAGATTTCTCAGAGGATGCTTGAGAAAATAGTAGGCAATTTGTTCTGTTTTTGTGTGAGAAAAACACAGGCGTGTTCGATTCGGATGGGATTAAACTCAAAGTACGTCTATGAAACACAAATGTACCTGACCTCCTCAGGGAAACTAGTTCTGTTGGCCTTCTGTTAGATGTGCATATCGCGTGTGTACTGTCCAAACTTGTGGATCTCCAGCAGAGCTCTGACTGTCAGCTTCACTTAAACTGATCTCTCTATCAATCATGCACAAATGCATGCAAATGCAACTGTTTATCGGCAGTATCATTTACATATTTAATGCAATTTATGTATAATGTACAGTATATATATATTTTTTTTTATTTATCAAGTGTATAGACATTTATATCTTTACTTAATATATGCAGTGTTTAGTGTAGTTATAATAAACAAAAATGATCACATAACAGTAATGCAATTTATCTCTATGGATTTAAAGGGTTTATTTACCGGTAAGTTTTGCTTTATTTATGAATGTAATAATAAACTGATTTATTCAACAATGCAATTTTGACCTGCTGTGACTTAAAGTATAGTTCAGGTATGACTTATTTTCCAGAAAATATTTTAGTAATACAATGTTGGACTGTTTGTGGTTTGAACTTTGCAGACAAAAAGACAAGGTATTTTTATAAATAAATAAATAAATAAATATATATATATATATTAATAGAAGTAATTTACCTCAAAAACTACTTGTCATATTTTACTCACATTCATGTCATTCTAAACCAGTTTCTTCAGAAGATTTGGATTATAGTGCACTTTTCTTGTGCTTTTTTGCTAGCTTTAAAGTCCCTGGTAACTATCTTTGTTGTACGGAATGTGTGAACATTCTTCAAAATGTCTCCTTTCGCATTCCACAGAAGAAAGTACATGTACATGATGACAGACTTTCTTTTCAGGAAGAGCTATTCCTTTTCCTAGTTATAGCACTGAACAGCAGATGAAAACATCCAATTGCAATATCGTCTGTTAATGACATCTATCGGGCCCAGGATTGACCCCTGTGGTGCCCCAACTAATGCAATAGAACATGCCTTGTGTGCAGGCTTGCGTTCACATTTTCCACCCTCTAACCATTAATTAGGTCGAAGAAAATAGTATTTTTGTCATTTTGTGTTGTAAGAAAGCAAAAAACTTTAGGTAAGGGTGCAAGCGAGCTAGAGAATAAGAGACGATGTGTGCTTTTGTTAGCTCATGAAGAATTTCTACTGATCATCAGAGCCAGAAAAAAAAAAAAAATATATATATATATATATATATATATCCTCGGAGGGACTCGTTCACCCACGCCTGGGTTTTTCTCCCTGGTAACCCACTTCAATCTTTATCCGGAAGCTATTGTTATTAGCAGCTACCTTGAAAATACCAACGCATTCATATCAGACTAATGAATTAGTGGTCGCCGCGTGTGCGCTGTCATGCGCCCTTGAGATGAAAGGCTTCATTTAAATATTAATGTCTTCTGCAGTCTTTCAGCTTTAATGTGGCGGACATCAACTGTTTTGTGGACGTATGTGGGAAATAAGGCCGTTTCGGTGTCTTTTTTCCAGCTTAAAACCACATTTATGTGTAGAATTCCATGTGGCGCTAGCTTCAAAGGAATGCCGTCTGTTCTGCATGCATGATGCATGCTGGGAAGCGGAGAAAGACAACATCTATGAGTAGCATGTGGCTTACCTCCTCTCGTATCCTTTTCACCGTCTCTCCTTTCTGTAGGGGGAGAAAAAAAGAAGATCATAAAGCACTCATTGTCTTTCTCTCATGTTTGTTTGTGTGATATATTGTTTCCCCTGAGTGAATGTCTTTCACAATGGCTTATAGTGGAGGATAAAGTGAGTTTGACTAGTTGAACAGATAGCTGAAATTAATATCAATTCTGCTTCGCTACACAGCAATATGGCATCTGCATGCATAGGCCTCAGGGGAACAGGTTTTCCAATCGAAGGCTCTGCAATTGGACTGACTAGGGAATCAATAGTCCATGAATCACTTAGATAGCCTCAGATAGTGTCTCGCTATCTCAGACACAGAAGCTAACGTGTACGGCATAGTCATGACTGAAGATCTGAGGATCTGCTTTAACACGCTTGACTGGCGTTTCATTGTCTTTAGATGGGCTAAAAGGATGATTGGATGTGTCATAACAGAGGTGAAGTGGGACTTGGGTGGTTTTAATTTATCAAGGAAATTGAAATTTCACATGAGATGTTTTTGAGACCACCCATCGTATAAATCTACCCTTAATGCCAATAAAAATATCATGCCACATGCCACAAAGTTCTTTAAAACTGCTGACACCATATTTAGTTTGATTTGAACAAAAACAAGGCTGTGGAAGAACACAAGTACAGTTTTTTACAATATGTCGTGCAGTTGCGTACTTGTGTGTTGATCACTTGGCCAATGAAACTTAAATAACAAAATTAATTATAATGACATTTTTATTATGTTTTTGGTATTCATCAATGTAGGGTTGTTAGTTGGCCAAAACTAAAACCACATATATAAAAAATATATATTTTTGCTACTTGAATAAAATTGTATCTAAAATAAAATATTTATAATAATACTTAAGACTTATTTCATTTCTCATTTTCATTTAGTTTACCTTGATGTACTAAAATAACTAAAAATTAACTATATATTCATACTATAAAAATAATATAAATGACAAACACAAAATAAAATTACTAAAACTTTAACAAAAATGTAAATGAAACTGAAAAATATAAGAGAAAAAAATAATTCAAACTATTACTATAAACTATAATAGTATCTCAATGATACTAAAATCTTCCTTTGTTTTTTATATTTTTGTACATAATGTATTTTTGTCAACTAAATTCAGAACTTTAGAAATGTTTGTCAAAAGGCTAAATCTATGACTACAACAAATAATAAAATGAAAAATCAGTGTTTCCATGCATAACGTAAATATATATATATTATTTTTTTTAACAATTTATGCAAGAATGATTTACAAACAAAGAAGCTAGCATGAACAAAAACAAGACTGCGGAAGATGCCTTGTGTTTCATGAATGACGCCAACTGAACGACTAAATCCGTTACTCTTTTTTATTCATGTCAAATAAAACATCGTCAACTGTGGCCGAGCTCTCTCTCTCCTTATAATACACAATTAACTTTCATTTCTTTCTCCTGAAGACGCATTGCGAATAGTAATCGACTCTAGATAGCCCTCCCCCACGAATATCTCCAATGAAGATTTGTGATGGAGAACCACAGGTAACGGCACAGATTTAGTCTAAGACTGTGTTTAATCTTTGTCCGGGAAACCAAGCCTTCATATATTGATTTTACAGTGAGGAGATCTACACCACAAGCCTTCATTCATTTACTATTGCTTCAGAGAAAAAACAAGAGAGAGAAAAAGAAGACAACAGAGGATGTCAAAGTCATCGTTTAGCTGATCTTATACTGGAACGTGATTAAGCATTACATGATCATCATTCCACAAATGTCCCCCAAAAGCCCTGCATATGGATTCAACCCATTACGAGAGACGTACCATTTAAATTAGCCCAATAAAACGACAAACTGTGGCATAAATTAATGCATCAAACAGATGAGGGCTTTTTAACTTTCTTTTTGATACAGCAATGTTACACTTTGATTTAGGAAATTTGCCAGTACTGGGAACTACTGCCAGAAAGATACTCTATACAAGTATTTAAATGTAGACACAAATGCCTGGCCAACGAGCAGAAACAGCGCATAACCTCGATACTCAAGGGGTGATAAGAGTTATCAATGTGTTATGACTCGGCTAGATAGATATAAACATGGTTTATTTGAATCAACAGATCAAATTATTGTTCTGCCATGATAGTAGTTGGTCTGAAAAAAAAAAAAAAAACTGGATGTAGTAGAATATAATGTAAGACCCAACGACAACTATAGCGCCCCTTGTGGCAATGCTGAAAATGAAACGCACATGATGAGCGATGCTAACTCAATCTTTTTGCTTGGACTAGGCCGAGGGCGAACGGCGCGAGGCCGGTGGCGTGATTAATGATGAGCGAATGTATCTCTCACGGAGGAGCAGAAGCATAAAAGGAGGAGCGACGACAGTGAAGGACGAGAGAGGCCAGGCCTGCATTTTACGTTGTGTTTTGTTTCTGTTTTATTACGTGACAGCAGTCGTCCGTGAGGGACTGCTGCCTTTACTTTCATTTTGTATTTGTTTTATTTTGTTATTAAAAGTCTGTTGAATGTTCGCCGGTTCCCGCCTCCTCCTTCTCACAACAACATACTGCGTTACAGCTGCATTTCCAAAAGTGTCAGAACACAATATAAAATATAGTTTGTGTAGCAAGGAATGTTTACTTGCGACTTGTAACTACTGTTCAAAATTCTGGCAATTTCGTATAAATTCGTGCAATGTCATATGTACATTTTCGTACAATCTGGTTACGCCCCCCCTGATGGTTACATAGGTTTAGGAGCGGACCTTCATAGTTAGGTGTTTTGCTTCGCCATGATAGTAATTGATCCGAAATCAAAAAGTAGAATATAAATTAAGCTAACTACAACTATAGCACCCCCTGTGGTAACGCTGAAAATGAAATCCACACGATAAGTTACACAAACTCGATGTTTCTGGTTCACTGAGATTCCAAAAGTGTCCGAATGAAATATGTATCAAGGAACATTTACTCAAGCGGCCAGTAGAGTTATCAACATGTTATGATTCAGTTAGCTATCTATAAACATGTTGACGTATTAGCTAACTTTAGCAAACTTGCTCAGCCAGATTGTCTTTAAACTGTTGTTCTGGCATAAATGTAGTTGATCTGAAATCGAAAACCAACTGTAGTAGATAATATTTTACGCTAACAACAACTAAAGAACCCCTTGTGGCAACGCTGAAAATTAAACGCATAAAGTTTGTCAAACAAGGAACGTTTACTCAAAGGGCGATAGAGTTATCAACGAGTTATGATTCAGTTAGCCACCTATAAAGCTATATTAGCACTCTACCACGAGCGGCAGCACTGAGAATTAAATGCACAGGTTGAGCTTCTGTTGAGCTACTGCCTTCCCAAAAGTGTCAGAACATCGAATTTACGTGGCAAGGACATTTCCATTCACATATTTGCGTTAGAAAAATGCGCTTGGGCCCTACTTGTTGCAGCTAGGCTCTATTTTATCGATCGATCAGATCCCTGCAACAGGAAGTGCAGCCAAGCTTGTTCTTGATTTATTGTTTGGCTGTTGTGATCTGAAGATAGCACCTTTAGGACATTGCAACACACTTTGTTTACTTTTCGATTCTTTTTGTGCAAGACAACAGAGTGCACTGTGTTTTCGAGAAGACGTATTTGCAGCAGCGGAGACCCCGTGGAGCTCAGAGCGGGTCTGTATCCTTCTGTCTGCCTCTGGTCCTGAGGCCAAGCTCTGGCAAAGGCCCAGAGACCTATTAGCAGGCCAGTTCTGAAGAGAGCTTTGTTTCGCAAGAGATTAATTTAGAGCCAAATAAATGCCAACAACTGTGTGTATTTGTGTTTTGTAGCTCCAGGACCTGGAGTTGGCCGAAGTAGGGAACAAAATCCCACAAAAATCATCTCATCAGTAGCTGACACACTGTTTACTAATCATTGTGACATCTACATTGGGCCTCTCCAAGAGATTGTGCCATGTTTAGACAATTGCACTCGCTCTGGGGATAAACAGAGCTAGCTGTAGAATTTAACAATGCAATATATCCAGATCATTAATACATGATTTACGACTCGTCGCATTTAACAATCCATTTGCTAGAAAACATCAAGTCTTGTATTGATGCATTCTGTGGGTTTCTAATCTGCGGTTTTTGGATTGTAACCTAAAGGTTTGAGAGAAAGATTGCAGGAACAATCTAATACAGAGGGAAAACAAACAAACCCAATAGTGACATAAAATCTCAAGATGCATCCACAAAATCTAATAAGTCAACAGCAGGGACAACGGGAACAAAGAGAATCGCTCACCTTGCCTATGATGCTGCCGACCTCCTGTGAAAAGAGAAACAAAGCAAATGTCAGCTTATTGATTAGCGAGCTCACTCCCCGCTCATCTGTCTATGGGTTTTGATGAGGTAGGCCGGGTCTGGAGTATCTGTGCATTCGGGATCACGTGGAACCATATTAGAACAGGGCCCTCCAGGCTCCGGAAGCACTCTGTACCTTTTAAATGTCCCATCTCAGGTTTAAAGTCAGCACAAGATGGTGTCTATAACCCCATTTGATTAATGTTACCAAAAAGTGCGATATCTAAGAACAAATCTATCAGGTACGAATTTGGATTGTGAGAGTTGTCACAGTAGTGGTGTGAGCCAAAGTCATTTTAAAGGCGAAGCATGTTTTAATCTCATTTCATTTTGATTTAAATATTAAAAAGCCAAATTTTTCTTTTCAAAATCTGTTCAGAATTTGTATTGATTTCATGTTGAAGATTAGGGTTAGTTCACCCAAAAATATAAATGCTGTCATGTATTACTCACCTCCATGTCTTTCCAAGACTTTCGTTCATCTTCGGAACACAAATGAAGATCTTTCTGATGAAATCTGAGAGCTTTATGTCCCTCCATTGGCAGTTTACGCAACTGACACTTTCAAGACCCAGAGAGGTAGTAAAGACATCATAAAAGTAATCCATGTGACTCCAGTGGTGTAACCTCAATTGAGACGCGAGATTTCATTAAATTCTCTCAGAGATCTCTCAGATTTCAGCAAAAATATCTTCATTTGTGTTCCGAAGATGAACTAATGTCTTACGGGTTTGGAACGGGTTTGATGAAAATCACACCCAAGAGTGTGAAAGCGCAAAGCACATTTTAGATTGTCAGGTGGCTCAACACCCTCTTATCGCAATTTAGCTATTTAAAATTTTGGTGAATTGGTGGCAAATTCTTATAAATTTGTACAATCTCATTAATGCGTTTTCATGCGATCTGGTTACGACCCTATGATAGTATTGGGGTGAACCTTCATGGACTCTTAAAACCATGTTTTTCTTATGTTATGAACAACATTTTGATCATCTAAAGAACTTTTTTCCACTATAAAGAGTCTTTTGTGCATTGGAACGGTTCCATGGATGTTATAGATTCCTTAGGGAACGTCAATGCTAATGAAGGACCTTTATTTAATTTTCAGTGTTTTTTTTTTCTTTCTAAAAATCATACCTTTCTGTACAAATCTATTCTACGAATTCCTACGAAATCAGTACCCCATAAAACAGTGATGTTTTCTCATGAGCTTGGGTTGGGTTGCTTTTGATTTGTGTTATAACTGGCTGAAAAAATTTGAAGGATGATGTCATGCACCACTTATTAAGCTGTGACATCATGTCCGAATGTTTCTAGAAAAGTTTTCAGCAAGGATGTGTGCTTTGAGCTGCCAAGAAAGTAAGGGATCACTTAAGAAGGATCTCTGTTTATCCTCATTGAAAGATCAAGTTACAATCTGTTGATGAGAATTATGGTAAAATAAATTGGCACATAAATCATATAAACGTGGCAGTTTATTAACGGTTCATTATATTTTCATTGGTTTTTCATGACTGTTTTTAATGACTCATTCCTTTTTAGAGATATGCAAATGAGAAATATCAAGGAGTTTTAGGCACGTGGAAGGAAATCTGTCACTGGCAGCTGGCTGACAGTTAAACGAACATGTTGACAACACTGTAATGTCATGGCAATGAAATCTACAACCATTTGTTCACTGAGAACTTGAATTCAAGAAGATTCAAAACATTTGGAAGAAGTAAAATACTCTGAAGAATCTAGTTGCAAATAATCATGGCATGATTCCCACACTGTTTTTCACTAAACGAACAAGAATTATCGAATTAATAGTTAATCAGAAGTGTTCATATTTACTAAATGTACTTACACCAATGTATCAATACACAGCAATATATGATGCATTCATTTGATCCAATTCAGGTTAAATCAGAGATTGTATTAAATTATCTCTGTATTGACAGGTTGAGCCACTGAGAGTAGGTGTGAAACTAGTCTACTGACACTGAGTTTAAAATGTTTTCATTAGAAGTTTCGGTACAAAGCAGCATCACTTTGAAATGTACATGTCGATGTCAGGTTCCTACCCCCGGTGTCGTCTTGCACTGAAAATACTAAATGTTTGTGGTGTCTATGTGTGTTTACCTTTCCGTGCATTAGCAGCCGGAGAGTTAGAGTGACGTTCATGCCTCCATCTCCAAAATCCTGCTCACAGTTCATCCTGACGTGGGATTCGGACCCAGGGAGACGCATGAAAGATGCTCTACGGATGATGGAATAGGCAGGGAGGGGGGGGAAGCAGGACTCTCTCTTTCCACTCACCACTCTGGAAAGATAACACAAAACATTCGTCAATAACTTAAAAGTGCCCATATTATGCTTTTTTAAATGTTGATCATTTGTTTTTGAAGGTCTCCTACAATAGATTTACATGCATCGATGGTCAAAAAACACTTATTTTCTCATAATATGCATTGCAGATCACCTCATTTCTCAAAGCGTTTAAAAAACGGTTCGTTCAAAGATTCGGTCTCTCTAAACTCCTCCTTTCTGAGAGTCTAATCTGCTGTGATTGGTCGATTCTGCTCTGATTGGTCAGATGGCCCAGTCTGTTGTGAATGGTCTACTCTGCTCTGATTGGTCAGATGGCTCAGTCTGTTGTGTTTGGTCTACTCTACTTTGATTGGTCAGATGGCCAGTCTGTTGTGATTGGTCTACTCTGCTCTGATTGGTCAGATGGCTCAGTCTGTTATGATTGGTCTACTCTGCTCTGATTGGTCAGATGGTCAGTCTGTTATGATTGGTCTACTCTGCTCTGATTGGTCAGATGGCCAGTCTGTTATGATTGGTCTACTCTGCTCTGATTGGTCAGATGGCTCAGTCTGTTGTGATTGGTCTACTCTGCTCTGATTGGTCAGATGGCCCAGGCTGTTGTGATTGGTCTACTCTGCTCTGATTGGTCAGATGGCCAGTCTGTTGTGATTGGTCTACTCTGCTCTGATTGGTCAGATGACCCAGTCTGTTATGATTGGTCTACTCTACTTTGATTGGTCAAATGGCCAGTCTGTTGTGATTGGTCTACTCTGCTCTGATTGGTCAGATGACCCAGTCTGTTGTGATTGGTCTACTCTGCTCTGATTGGTCAGATGGCCCAGTCTGTTTTATACACAGTGATACAAACAGTTAGCCTGGGAAAACCCAGACAACTTCCGGCAAATTTAGATTTGCTCTGAAAGTTAGTCTGGCAAAGAGCTCATTCAAGTCCATTTCCAATCCGTCGAAATCGAGGCACCAATCAGAAGCGTTGGGGCGGGCTTTACACGATGACGACAGCGCTGGGATTTTAAAGCAGATTTTGTAGCCTACATTACAAAGATGGATGCCGCCGTCGAACATCACTCGTTCGAATCAGCTATCGCGTCTGTTTTAAGCGATTTGAACGTTTCCTTTTTGTTAAAAACCGAGCAAAGAACAACACTCGGAGATGTTTCTCCGCCGCTCTGCATACGTCATCTCCTTCATCGCTCTGATTGGGTTTAGGTCTATCCGCGACGTCCGTTGGTGACGCCCCTCTGGAAATGATTTGTCTATGACGCTTTGCCAGACCATAACTCAGTTACAACTGAGAATGGTCTGGTTTTAACCAGGCTAACAAACAGTAACAATGGCATTGCTTATTCTGTATCAGTTCCAGCCAGAGTCCTCATCCTTTCGGAAGTGCATGCTGAATTCATGCAACAGTGTCTTCTCGACATGTCGACAATACAAACAAACCACAATTGCTGACAGCTCGTTTTGGCAGATCAGAATCAATTCTTTCTTCTAGGAGACAACTTTATTTGTCATGGACTTTGATCTTTGAAACTTTGCAGACCTTTTACATTCACAAACTATTATATTACACACTGCATGAAAGGTAATGTTCAAAAAAGCATAATGGGTCACTTTACCACTGGAATAAAATATACTTTAGTTTTATTTAACCTGTTGCAGAAATGACAACTACTTCTATATTTATGTGCATTTTGCCTTCATTGGGACTTAAAAAGATGGATGGGATTGGGAAACAACCCCAACCCAGATTCAAACCGGTGTTGGTTTCTGTTTGCCTTGACAGGAGTCTGCGTGTCTCACAGCGGTAAATAAGACGATCTGTAATAGCCACGCCATCTGCCCTTGTGTGCAAAGTATTCGGTTAAGTGAGGACAACCATGACAAGTGAATCCAACAATGCCTCAGCAGCTGAATGATGACAATGAGGTGTTCTGTTACAGTGTCACCAAAGTCAGCATCACCAATTTAGCCAATCTCACAAAGCAGGAGAGGACGACTGTAAGTGCTTGTTGAAATGATCCCTCCTGCATGCTCCACGTTTTTTGGTGAAGGCCCAGAAGTGGAGTAAGAGGTGAAGCTGGTTTTGGCAATTTTGTTCTTTTTGAAACAAGAAATTGCCGTTTTTGTGCACCCCTGCCTCTACATGAAAGAAAAACCACAGGTTCTATTGAGACCATCTGATGGCTTTTTTAGGCAGTGTTGTGTAAAGAGCAGTTGGAGATATTCAAGATAGCAAATATAAAGTCCAAGTTTGCAGTAATAACTGTATATGCATTCTACAATCCCGGAATCACACATACCAACAACAGAGATGATTTTTGGAGGAAGGATGTCATGTGGTGCGACCAGTAAAGTCATGAAATCCAACCAACACTCTGAATGATTAAATAAATAAGCAAGAAATTATATTATAGACCCTTATGAATATGTCAAGGTAAAAAATATCAGATCATTTTACATTTTTAATGACAAGGCAAGGTTAGTTCAGGTTGTAAAATGGCATGTGGCGTGCTCTCCACAAAATGTTGATAGAGAAAAAGAGTTGATGTTGAGAAAGAAATAAAAAGCATTGCAAAATGTTTTGGTTGTAACTACATCTCCTGAGAGATCGGAATCAAGCTTACTTAGCACTCACAAATTTCAGTCAGCTTCTAAACGTCCCCAAAATTAGACTGCATGAGTCATAATTTAAAACTTGATTGGCAAGTGTTGTTGAAGCTTCGGGGTGAATGAAACAAGCTCTCAACTCTCAGAGGACCTGCTACATCAGACGTCTCGAGACCTAAAACAGCGATATCACAGCATGCTAATGGCAAACTTGGTTGAGCAGTTGATGATTCATAGAATCAAACACACCAACATCTGCTCGTCGTAACACCACTCAGATTCACCCACATTGCGGTTTTCTGAAAACTGCCGACAGGTTAATTAAAGCTGCCGTTGATGTGGCCGCTCAATTAAAGGTGTGGGTGCATGTTTTCAGATAACACTGGAAGACATCCAAGATTTCGACGTCAATCGGGGCTCCAAAAAAAGTAGGTCAGAAATCCAAAAAGCAAAGCAGAAGCCCACGAGAGGCATCGATGAGGCTGTCGTGTAGGAGTTTAGCAGTGTGTCATTTGGACACTCATGTCCACGGGTGGTGCTGGCATATGCATGTCATTAGTGCAAAGCGATCGCTACTTGTGCCTGTCTCGTTTTCTTCTCTTCCCTCAAGGCGATCCACCAACCTATTAGAAGAAGAGACAGCGAGATGAACAGGAGATAGAACGTGCCCACTGGTTTGCACCTGTGGTCGCAGGGATTTTGCCAAGTTGAATGTGTTTCTGGATCTTCTGTTGGTCCTGTCACAACATCCTGTTAAGCAACCGCCAAAGCCCAATAAACTAGGGCCCTATGAAACAGGGTTGTCATTAACTAAAACTAAAATCTTATATTTTTAAATATTAGAAAATTTAACATTAACTGAAATAAAATACAATATAAAACAACATATGTTTTCGTTCCAAGGCAACATTCCTAATTTTTATTTAGTTTAACGATGTACTAAAATAACTAAAACTGAAATAAAAATTTGTAAAAACTATATAGACAATAAAAAGTGTGTATTTTGCCATTTTTATTAAATAAAAAACTACCTAATATGAATATTTAAAAAACTAATTTTAAATATTAATAATTATATTATAATATCCCAGTAATACTAAAATAACACTGCTATGACATTTGTTTTATTTTTGCCCAAATTCGGTTTTATTTTATTTTTTCAAATTCCATGCATTCTATTTCAATTTCTATTGGTCTATTTAACAATTTTATATGTCTATTTAATTAATATCTTAATACTATAACAATTTTTTATTTTTTTTTATTTTTTTTTAAGTTTAACAATAGTGCTCTATGAAATGTATTTTCTTTTTTCAGAAATGATTTGTGTTAAATATAATTTTCAGAATTTTGGGGGGGATATTTTGTCTGGATTCAGTGTTTCATGATTTAATAGAAATTTAGTATCAAAAATTATAGTGATAAATCTTTTTTGTTTAAAGTATGAAATTTGAACAATTCCTTTCCTTTTTTTGGCAAACAAAGTGCAGAGCTTTGCTGTTTAAAATAAAACATAGATGACTTTTTTTTTCTTCGTTTTAATAAACGGTATTATTAGTATTATCACTTTAAGAAGTCCATTATACTGCACAATATTACATGTCTTTGTCATAATTTCTTTAAACTAAACCAAACTTGTATTTTGGCGGTTTGTGGTTTGTATCTTTGTGTATCAAATGATAGTTTTTATCAAATGAAATAGTGAAATGCTTGTGAAGTGACTCTCAGAGCAGCTCTGAATATGAAATTCATGTCCTTATATAGTGAGAAAACGCTGAAAACACCATGAGCGTCACATGTTTTATTCAGAGACAGACTTTATATTTAAATAGCAGCCATTTTGTAGTTTAAAATCAACAGACACTAGTACTGATGTCAACTTTGTCTGTGTTCCTACCAATTTCACCAGAAATGCAACCAAGAAATATATGCAAATTATGTCGGTAGGTATTAAAACAACTGCCTGAACTTGTTTGAATAAAACATTCAGTGCCGACAGTTAAGGCTCCCTGCTAGCCAATAATCAATCACATAAGAGTGTCAAAGCCATTCTAACTTAGTTTACTATGAGTTTGGCAAAGGCGCTTTTGGGTGTTCCCTTGTTCCCTTACCCCATCCACCCACCACCACTAAACCACAGCCCAAACCCTAAAATGAAGCCAGAAATGTTGTTCCTAGACCAACAACGTTTATGCATCATACTGTTTATCTTCATATACTGTAAGATTATTTACACCTGTATATATAAGAACCCATAGCAATATCTCTGTTGGAACACAATCTCTCATCTATTTAATGCTAATCACTTGTAAATCTCTCTACTCTTTATGTGTAATACACACAGCACACACATCTAACGAAGATTAATTAGCAGTGCTAATTGACGCTTTGCCACCCTGTAGCGTGTGAAAATATGGATTGTCAAGACTGGCCACAGTCTATTACAGAAGAGCTCTATGTTCTATGCATCTTAATGCATCTCTACACTATTGACAATATAAAATTGATATTTTTTCCCATCAATTTTTGGTAAAATTTCACTACTGTGGCCAACCAAATATTAATTTCTTCAATATCTGAAGTTTTTAGCTCTTTATTATCACCCAGATTTATCCTTGTTTGGAAATGCACAGATTTGAATAATAAGCATTTACACTGTAAAAAAATATTTTAGCAATTT
The DNA here is from genome assembly GCA_029959095.1 of Rhinichthys osculus. Classification (NCBI taxonomy): domain Eukaryota; kingdom Metazoa; phylum Chordata; class Actinopteri; order Cypriniformes; family Leuciscidae; genus Rhinichthys; species Rhinichthys osculus. The sequence goes on from JARWKJ010000020.1 coordinate 30,683,581, forward strand.
AGTTATTTCAACTTATTTTTTTGTGTAGAGATAACTAGATTGTCCAGACAACAAGAAATTTTAAGTTTTCTTGTCCTCAACTTATCGAAATAAGTTAGTTAAACAACAAAAAAAAAAAACCATGCAAAAAGATAACACAAAATAATAAGTTAAGTTTTTTTACAGTGTATGATGGATTTTCTGAAATAGGTGTTTGCATGGCCTTAAAACAAAGCAAAATTATACACGTGTAATTCCAACACGATCTCACGGCAATTCATACGTATTTTACGAGGTAGCTAATTCGTAGGAATTCCTACAAGCTCACTCGTACAAATTTGTAAGATTTTTGCTAAATCGTACATATTTTACGAGTTGCCCAATTCGTAAGAATGACCTCCCCCTGACCCCGCCCCTAAACCTACCCATCACTGGGGTTCAGACAAATCGTACGATATCGTACGAGTGAGGTCGTACGAATTTGTACGAATCAGCCACCTCGTACGAATTCATGTGAATTGGTCGTGAGATAGCGTTGGGTATTCGGATTCTAGAAACCAGAAATTTGGCTTAATCTGGTTTATAGCAGTCAATGCATTTATATGATGCTTACATAATCGGAATATGACCAAATTACAAAAACAAAAATATACATGTGTTATTCAGATTCAAGAAATCGGAATGTTTACTTAATCTGGTTATAGTGATCAAATAAAATTTAAAAAATGTACATAATCGGAAATATGACCAAATTTGGATTAATATCAGAATAATGCATGCAAATGCAACCAGTGATGATATCAGAATGCAATACCATGTCTAAACCTTATAAATAAAACACCTCACGTGTCCTTATATAAATTTAACATGTAACATTGACCACATGCCGTGAGCTGGTATCCCAAACGCATTTCAGAGCCCAGCTTGAGATCGATATATGCTCTCGCACTGACATTAAGAAGCACCTGCCCTCACGCTGGGAAGGGTTTGGATATGAACACAAACTCAGGATTCATTCAAAGCATCTGTATGCAGGGAGGTGTTCTAGGTCACGGCAGAGCGCTGATATTTGCATTGGTCTGGTTTTCTCTTTCGCTCTCTCTCTCTCTCTCTCTCTCTCTCTCTCTCTCTCTCTCTCTCCATGTTTGACACGCAGCTCAAATACACACCCTGCCAGTCAAGGCCGCACACGCTAATGTCTCGGTTCACTGCGTGCTTGTCCCCCCCCCCCCCCCTTCACCCCCGTCAACATTCATAATGGCGCATTCCATGAATACAAGAGCTGTTACAGGAAACCACCAAACTGAGAAGGGAAGGGGAGCCCTAGACACTAGGACACTAGGAATGATGTCAACTTTATTAAGTATGAGGCATATTGTTTTACATGCTTTGTTGTTTAAATGAGCCACTGTAGTTTTCTTTCCTGAAAAAATCCACTTAAAGGTTTACTGCACCAAAAACAAGCATTTGCTGCTGTACCTTTAAATGTATATATGCAAATAAGATGGGTTGTGATTAGCTAATCTCTTTGCAAATTAAATGACTAACACTTTTCTGTTGATTGGAGATTTAGTGCAAAAAAATTAATGTATATATATATATATATATATATATAGGTAAGAAAAATCGAATAAAATCTCTTTAATATCTCAAATGCATCTCATTTGCTTTTATCTTATTTGTAATAAAAGGCGAACACTATAATACTCTCTCATTTACTGTCAGCAAACAGCAATTACGCATTCATATCATTTAAACTAATCTTTGAATATCTAATAATCATTTCCCAGACAGCAACACAGTGTCGGCCCAGATTCGGCCCACATCTACGTGTTGAATCCACATGTACCAGACGTGGCCCGGATCTGGGCCGACACTGTGTTGCTGTCTGGGTTCATTTCACAAAACCTTGCAGACTTGCGGACAGGAGAGTTCACATTTACCGGAGATGCACAAATCAACAAACCTTAAACCCTTGATTTCAAACTATGCTGTTATAATAAATAACTATATAATCTTTACATCGGCCATCAGCAACCCTGCTCTCCCAGATATCGCCATCGGCCGTCAAAAAATAAATCAATATCGGTTGACCACAATTTAGAAGTGGCCCACGAAATTTCACTAATGTGACTGCGCCTTTACTGCAACTGCAAAAGCCATTATGTTTTCAAGCTACAACAAAGCTATAAAAGTAGTGGGATGTTTCATCCAGAGCTGATTTGAGATAAACGGTTGACTGAGCTCATACACCGTACCTTCTAAGCTTGTAGATACTGTATGAGCTGGATTCATCTCAAATTTAAAGGACTTTCTCGGACGTCCATCAGCACACAACGGAGTTTCTATTACACCCAATGACACTTCGTCTCAGTGTACATGAATTATGAAACTGATTTCGAATACTTGTAAGGTGGGGTTAAATCCCTGTCGACCCCCAATTCCCTTCCTCTTTCCCAGTGCCCCACGGATGACTGATTCACGGCCTGTCCCAAGGGTTGTTCGGCAATATCCCTCATCACTCCACCAAATCATACAAGCTCCTGTCTCTTTAAACGCTGTGCTGTCCTTGGACTAGACGCTTTATTAACATCACACAAGGGCTGAGTTAATGTTATTGTTGGGTGAATTGCATTGATGATATGAAAAGAAGCTGTTTAAAAGCACTGGGTGTAATCTCTAAAGCAGGACAACAATGAGACAGCAGGCCTTGGGTAAATAATGTTTTCTCTGCTGGAAAAAAAGCATTTGTTGTTATATTTAAATTTGCTAAAAAATCCCCACATGAACCCATTGCAAAACTGAGTCTGTAGCATTAAAATGCATGCAGATAGTGTATTATATACAAGAAAATAACTCTATTTTATGAATTTTATACTGCAGATATTTTTTTTTGCTCCAATTAGCAGTGCACTGATTGTCATTAATGAACTCGTTAATCAGTTTTCAGAAACAGATCCTTAAAAACGGGACATTAATTAGAAAATTTGTTCGGAGATCATGTAATAATGAATTAGTGTTGTCACGATACTAGAATTTCTAACTTCGATACGATACCTTGAAAAATATCGATATTCGATACCATTTTCGATACCACAGAGAAAAAACTGCCACAATATTAAGGGGGTATTTTTTTTATTTAAAGCTAAATATAAAAAGTCTAGAACATGACAATGAGGTATATTTTACATGAACAAAAATGTCCTGAGTTCTATTTGTTTATATTTTTTAATTGGACCAGAGCTAACATGATGTACTTTTATTACCTACTGTTATCAAAGATTAAAATATACTGTAACAAAAAAGCACTTAACAGTATCAAATTGGAGGATAGAGTGTCAGTAATGTATAATAATAAGATTAAACATTCAATTTTCAGTTAAAGGCATGTCATTATTAAATTCAGAGATAGCTGTTTAGTTTAATTAATATCTGTGTAATCAAATTGATGATAATCGCTAATGAAGGAAAATTGCAGAATTAAATAATACTTTTTGAATAAAGTTAAATAGGCACCAGTTAATTTACATTTGACCACAGTTACAATATTTACTTGTCTAAGATTCCTCAGTCAGATTATGCTAACTTTAAGAATTAAAACGAGACAACACAGACTCTAATCAACAACAATACTAGGCCATCTTGGTTAATGTTTCAGAAAAGTTCAAATGAGAAGAGTTACAGTGTTTTTTTTTAGCAGTGGGGGCAGGTCTGTCCAAACAACAAACACCCCTGATGCTGAGCATTTGCTGCTAAATAGTAGCCTACCCCTGGAGCCTGTTCCTTAAATCTGTTTTCACCTATACAATAATTTTAAAAAATGAGTGATGTGAGGGATTATTGATAGTCAAACAATATGTTGGGTGCCCGCAGCCCGCTCGCGTGTCCGCGCTATTCTCCGACATGCCCGCTCGCGGTGTGTAGCTCGTGTCCGTGCTATTCTCCGACATGCCCGCTCGCGGTGTGTAGCTCGTGTCCGCGCTATTCTCCGACATGCCCGCTCGCGGTGTGTAGCTCGTGTCCACGCTATTCTCCGACATGCCCGCTCGCGGTGTGTAGCTCGTGTCCACGCTATTCTCCGACATGCCCGCTCGCGGTGTGTAGCTCGTGTCCGCGCTATTCTCCGACATGCCCGCTCGCGGTGTGTAGCTCGTGTCCGCGCTATTCTCCGACATCCCCGCTCGCGGTGTGTAGCTCGTGTCCACGCTATTCTCCGACATGCCCGCTCGCGGTGTGTAGCTCGTGTCCACGCTATTCTCCGACATGCCCGCTCGCGGTGTGTAGCTCGTGTCCGCGCTATTCTCCGACATGCCCGCTCGCGGTGTGTAGCGCGTGTCCACGCTATTCTCCGACTCCGACATGCCCGCTCACGGTGTGTTTTTTACGCGTGTCCGCGCTATTCTCCGACATGCCCGCTCGCGGAATCAACCAAAGCCGGTCGCGGGGGCGCCGCCCTCGCCATTTTTCCATTCACTTCACTTTTGCTATTTAACCAGAGCGAATGAGACGAGTGCGTCACGTGTGGTGTTTGTCAACGCGCCTTTTGAGAGAACTGAAAGTGACTGCTCGGCTAGTATCGATACTTCGGGAAATTAGTATTGGTACCGTTCAGATATTTCAGTATCGATATTTATCGATATTTTTGACAACACTATAATGAATACATAGAATGGAAGTGGAAATACTTCAATTAAAAAATAAATACAAAAATAAAAAATGCATTAACACAGACTTATGTAATATATATATATATATATTTATGCATATTTTAATACATGTTTATTTAATGTATTTTTAATGTAATCCTTGTGTACTACTCTGATCTGTAAATATCCTGAATTAAAAAGAAAAATCAAACAAGTCAAATATACATATTGCATAAGTGTCCCAATTATGAATGCATACGGCAAATATCTAATCTCGAATGTGTTTTGCCATGTACGCACATGGAACAACATCCAATAGGCGGGAGAACATTTTTTTTATAGAAAAAAACAAGTGGAAATTACTTAATAAAAATAAATAAATACATGAAAATTACATAAACACACACTTATGTATTAAACAAAAATATATCCCAAAAACTACCCTAACTGATTCTATGTAGTTGTTTATTCAATATGTTTATTTATTGGATTTTGTAATTACTGTTATCTGTTAACCAATCACATATCCGAATTATCCTAAATCTGACACAAATATATAACCAAAAATCAGTGGGAATTGTGAACGCCAAATACCTAATCTAAAAATTTTTTTTTTTTGCTGTTTACACACAAACGAGATCCAATCAGTGGTAGTTTGGAACTGAATGCCAATGTAAGTTAAAATGAATTTGCCTAAAAAACTAGTTATTAAAAAGAAAAACCACACCTAACATGTGCTTTACTCCGCATATATCTTGCAGAGAGGAGTATTCACACTATATAACTCGCCCAAGTGTAGGGTAACACGTCTCCGCTCTGACAGAACACAAAGACAAAACAAGATCATGCAGTTTCGCCTTTCCTCCCTCCACCCACTCCATCCATCCTCACGTCTCGCCCTCCCTCTCCTTCCATCACTCATCCCGCGCTCATGATCACTATAATTATGCTGAGTGGGATAGCAGGGGCGTTGAAGAGCTCTCGGAAGAAGTGCACGTGCTTAAGTACAAAGCAGTCAGACTCGATTTAGGCTGATTTCTTTTGTGACAGTTGCATCACAATCGTGCATCATTACGTTTTGTTACGATAATTGCCGCGAGTGGCGGCGCGGACTGCGAGAGCGGGCGAGTTAAGGATGAATTTTCTGATTGCTCTCTTTTCTGAATCAATTTCCTTCGTTGACAGCTCGTGCTCTACAACAACTTAAAGGTCAATAAATGCGTTCGCAAGCCCCTGAGGTAAAGATAACGCCACGTTATCAGGGAGCCGAGAGCCATTTCACTGTTAAAGACTTAGCATAATTACAGCGCGGCGGAGATCTGACTTGAAACGCAAACTGAAGTGACAGTACTTTTGTCACTGTGATATTATTTACTCTCTCGCTTGGTGTCTTTACGTCCCTCTCTCTTGTTCTCGACAGAGAGCTGAGTGTGCAGCTCAGGGTAATGTTGCTTTTTTTCTGTGAAAGCAAGCTCTGCCGGATGACTGACAGCTAAACGGCGTCGGTGACCTTGGCCGCCGAGGGGCTCCGGCCGTCTGAGATTTATGTGACAGGTCTGAAAGCAACTCGGCGAAGGGACCGGGGCCCGGAGGAGGAATCCTGCATGCTGCTGACGGCCCCTCCACGCCACAAGGGGCAAATGTGCAGAAGTGCATCGAATACACAGAACGCAACTGTGAATACAGACACAAACCAATGAAAAATGCCACACTCAATTGGAAAAAGAAATGCAAAAGGAATAGTAAAAAAAAATGAACATTGTCATTATGTACTCGACTTCATGACACTTTAAAATATTTTCGAGCAGCTTATTTCTATACAATGCCAAAAAGATAAAGCACTATAAAAAACATCCATATTAATAATAATAATAATAATTTTTAATAATAACTTTAATAAAAATGTACATTACATCAACACTAATATATATATATATATATTCAATTTATTAAAAATAGAATAATTATATAATAATATATCATTTATATATAATACAATATTAGTAAATCAATATTTTTATTGTTATTAAATAATGTTTATTGCTATTATTAATATTAATAATAATATGATTCTGCTGCTGCTTATGATGATAACAACATTAATACAAATTTACATGAATAATTACATATAAAAAAACTAATATTAATAATGAATAATAATAACTATATTTAATACAATATTAATATCAATATTATTAGTTTTTTTATTGTTATTAATTAAAGGTCTGTTATATTATTATTACTGCTACTGTTAATAATACTAAACCAATTACTAATAATAATATTATGCTGATAAAATATTAATACAAATGTAGATTAATAATTATACTAAACTAATATATATATATATATAGAAAGAGAAAGATGTATAAACAATTATTAATAATAATTATTATATTGAATACACTACCGTATATATATTTCATATTTATATATTTCATATCAATATTATTGTATTATGCATTGCTATTAAATAAAATTACTGTTATATTATTATTATTATTAATATTATTATTATTTGCGTACACATAGATGTGCGTCGCCATCTAAACATTCCCAAAAACTACAGAAAAAATCTGAGTAAATCTGTGCCAAAGGTGACATGACTCATGAGATCACAGCCATGCTGAGTTTTCCACACAGTGCTGATCTGGAATCAGCCTCCTCAAAAGAAAACAAACAAACACATGTGGTAGAGGAGGAGTAGCAAACATACTCCTGAACTCAGATCAGTGAACAAGAGCATAGAATCGGAACTGCTGTTTGCACAAGGACAAAGAGAAACAAATTGCTGGGTAAAATTCAAATTATGGACACCAAACATTTGAATCTCAGCACTGGAAAGCCATGATCAACGTACTTCAGCTACTGCACATAAATAAAATGACTAGTTCATAGGGATAATGCCATATCATTCTAAATTAAACCCGTGTAGTTTTACAAGGACTGTTTTCTAATGTGGATCTGATACTATTGATCGTCTGCGCCAAAATGACCTCTACTTCCTTTACAGTCTCTTATTGCATTAAAGGACATTTTACCAGCACAAATGTAGCCTAATAATGGACTGCATAAGCTGCACAAGACACAAACCTTTACCACAAAATCTTAAGTGGTTAGCAAATGAGTTAGCTTAGATGCTAATGCTAATGACATTTTTATTCTTTGCTTATTGATTGCGTGTCAGATTGTCATCCTATATTGCTTCGCATTAGATTTTACCCCTGATAGACTTCTTCTGTCAGAGTCTCTCGTAAAAAAGAAAAATAGCCGTGTGATTAGCGCCGCCACCTAAATTATATGGTGTGTGTCCCAATTCAAATACTTCAAGGGTACATAGTGTGTAGTTCATAGTGTAGTGTGTCGTGGGAGTTTCTCTTTGCATTTTTTGTTGAAATGACAATCACAAATGTTCCCCATGTAAAATCTAAAGATTTAACAAGCTACTTAGCTTAAATGCTAATGCCATCAACAGGGTTTATGTTTTGTTTATTACTGCTCACGTGTGTGTGATTGTCGCCCTGCGCTTTTCATTGCTTTTTGAATACAAGGTTGTATCAAGTTAGCTTAATGCTAATGCTAATAACAAGGTTGCTGTTTTTTGCTTATTGTTTGTGTGTCTGGGTCTCATCCTATTTGAATTTTCTGGGTAATATTTTTGCCTCCAATAGGTTTGTGTCACCACTTGTAAGAGAAAAAGTCAGGAATACTTTTTCTTGCCAAGTTCCACCATCTTAATTATATCCTCTTATTGCATTTATAGGCATTTTCTTGGATAAAATCAGCCTATTCATGAGCTACAAAATAAACAGATTTTTACCACATACAATCTAAAGCTACTTAGACTAAAAGTGTATGCTAATGACATGTTTATTGTCCTTCAATTTCATCCTTAATGGTTTTCTTGTGTCAGGATCACTCCTAAAAAAGAAAAAAAGTCAGAAAGGGACAGGGTTCAAAGAGACTTCATGGATAGTGCCGCCACCTAAATTACCTCTCAGCATCCTGGCTGTGGAATTACAGGTTTAGCATGGATCAGGCTCAAGTTATGATTCAATTGGTCAGATGGCGGATTATAATGTGTGTGTGAGAGTAGCCCACGTGGTGAGCGTGGAGTGTGCCGTCAAGGCCTTTCTAATGTAGCACACATTATTTGGTCATTAAAATTACAGAACGACATAAGCATGCATCTATAGAAATCTGATTATTAAGATGGTCTGTTTCTTGTTAAGCAGAAATGAAACTGTGTGAATAACTCCAAATTGGCTGGTTGTGAAATTGTTGAGGACAGCATACTCTCTTATTGCAAATGAAGCACTTAAACCCAGAAGTAAAATTGTAATTTTGCACATAATAGAAGTAGTTAACAAAGTCAAACACATGACCACTAATCCAACCGCTGTGCCTGGCATCTGAAGGTATCAGCAAATTTCCCTAATGCTTAAACCCAATGCAATTCTACTCATCATTTTTTCTCATTTTGTGCAAAAGGCTCTAGCTGAGTGGCGGTGCAGAATTAAATTCGTCCAGTGATCTCAGACTCCAAGCAAAGGAGTACAACTTTGCTTGGAGTACAAGGACTGGGTAGGTACTTAATGAGTGTAGGCAATAAACTGAAACTGCCCTATTTTGATTTAATTAGATGCTCGGCAAAGGCAGCAGAGTTATTTATCCTTCCTGAGGCTGTGCCGATGGGTTTGGCGTACCCGGCAGGAAACTCCATTTCCATTTCTCTTTTCTTAGCTTTCATTTCTTACCCCTCGGTTTCTCGGCCGCCACTTAAATCTGGGTGAAGGTCACCGGCCGAGAATATTGGCAGAGGAAAATTACACCAGCTTCTTTTCTTATTTTCTATCTCTGACCCGGTTCTGAAGTGGCAAAGGATTACTCGCAAACCAAAGGATGGCGGTGTAAATACAACGGAGATTGGAAAGAAGGGACCAGAGAAGCAATGTAAAGGAGTTATTGGATTTTCAGAGTTCCCATTTGGTTCCCATGAAACTACACTGAGATCACGAGGGGTGGGTAATCTGCCATTAGTTGGACATCCATAAGTGCTTCCTCTTGACCAAAGCCATACTGCATAGACTTGTGATTGCTACTGTGGAAGACTTCCAAAGAGAAATTGTCAAATGAATCCGGCACTTTATTCCAGACTGTTTCTGAAAGCAGACTTGAGAACTCCTATCGTGTTGCTTGCCATACACAGAGATTATGGGAAACTTCGCTCTTGATGAGCCAACCCCAGCCTTCCTGACACAAACTGACCCAAATACATAATATACAAGCACTGCAGTGCATCTTCCATTGGAATTAACTTGCGACTGACGCCTTCAGTTGCCATCATGACTCAGGCTTCTCTTTTTTTCAAGGGGTGGCTTGTGATATCCTTGTCATTAGAGGTCTGTGTCAGCCAGCCCTTCCAATGACAGATATGTGGTAGGTTTAGAGACTTGACGCCTGAGCCCAGTGGAGCATGGTGCTAAAACAACACGGCGTGCCACCCACCCTTCACACAGGGGTGGATTCCAGGGCTGCTGCACAAAAGCAAACTGAGTGGGGCTGGGCGGAGGGACAGGGTAGGGCTTTTGTCAGCTGCACAAGCAGAGTGGTTCGGGCGTGTGCCTCTGATCTTTGGGAAGCTCCTCAGCTGTTCCCTGCTGGACAGCTGGACCCCTGAGGGATCCAGACAGCCTGCTCAAATTAGAGTACAGGCGACAGGACTCGATGCATTTCCCTTGTGAAAACATGTCTTGCTTTTGCTACACAGACCTGCACAAATTCCACCAATAACCACCTTTTTAATTATTCAAAGTGCATAATTGTGAACTAGGTGATGTCACCAAGTAGGACCTATTGCTGGATCAATATCCTTTGGACTAACATTCCTGAAACAATGATGTTATCCTCTATTACTTAATTAAAAATGTATATTACAGGGATAGTTTACCCCCCAAAAATTAAATTCAGTCATAATTTACTCACCCTCATGTCGTTCCAAATCTGAAACTAATTAAAGGTCATTTGAGAAATGTCTCAATGTTTTTTTTGTTCATACAGTGGAAGTGAATGGTCACCAAAATGGTTTGGTTACCAACATTATTCAAAATACTGTACCTTCTTTAGTGTTCCGCATAAGAAAAGAAAGTAATGCAGGGGGGTTGAACTATCCCTTAAAAAAAAAGCTGTTTACACATTCAATGATGGTGAACAAGTTCTGTATTAAACATTTAGGGGCGGGGGGCATAAAGTCAAAATTGGCAGAGCGAGACAACTGTCATGACATCATAAATAATTTTGTTTTAAATTAAAGCTCAAGTAGCTTGATTTACTCTTCTAGAATAATTTCTTAGAAAATAAAATCATGAAATTATCTCTATATTTTAACAGATTATTTTAATTGAATACCATGCAACTGTAAAACTGTAGTTGGAAGCTTACAAAACCAAGTAAACCATAAAAATTCTGACGATTGGGTCTACTACATCTAATCGATACATAGCAATCCTAGGCCCTGTTTACACCTGGTATTAAGATGTGTTTTGGTCGATCGGATCACAAGTGGACGAAGCTAAATACAGGTGTAAATGGGGTCTAAAACGTTTTGAGCTTGTCCGCTTTCAACCACTTCCAGAGGTAGTCGAAAACGCATTCAACCGGATTGCTTTCGTAGTGTAAACGCTCATGTGTTCAAACAGCCACAAAAACCACCTACTCTCCACCAACTGATCTAACGCGTAAACATTATGGGAAGCGCTCTAGCCAGACGGGATTTAAACTTTGTCGGCTGAAGACCCAAGTTTGGTTTGAAGATGAAAACCGTGCCAAGCACAATGTTCTCCGACCATTTCCTATTTCTAACACAGACTCAAAGTGTTCGTTGTGATCTTGCGGCTTTCAGAGCAGAAATGAAAGCTGATGCTCTCCATATGTTTTTCCGTCGTCTCCATGTGCGTTCATATGTAAATTGCGTAATCTTATTTCTGAAAAAGTTCTGAAAAGCCCATTCATTTACCCCCGCATAGACCACCCCTTAAAGAAATCAGGACAGAAGTGGTTGAAAGGGGACAATAGAGACTTTTAAGATTAAAATGTAGATTTTAATCTAAGATTTAAGATCAGATGTAAAAAGGAATATGTCTACCATGTCTACTTGTGATTCGATCAACCAAATCGCATCTTAATACCAGGTGTAAACAGGGCCTTAGTTGTAGGCACCCCTGTGCCTAATCTTATCCCAAACCCTACCTCCACAATCAATACTGATTTTGATCCTGATTCTCAGGGGCTCAAGTCCCTACAGTAACTGTAAAAACACTAATCCCATTGGTTTATAGGAATGATGTTCTAAGAATTATCTTCACAAAGTTGTAATTGTATGAAGCAGTTAAAAGACACTCTGCCTGCATCCTTAACTGCACCACAGGGGTGACAAAGAACACAATAAATTCATAACCACCCCCTCTAATATTTGCTTCTTTGAAGGCCTGGCCACTTTAACTTCAACCAAGCACTACTCTTCAATTGAAGAGTGGTCAGACTCACACCACTTCTCCTCAAGGTTTTAATGAGGTCCGCGGGGAGAAAAGCAGCCTGCTCGCCGTGCCCTAACACTCTGTAAGAGCGCTGACCTCCTGCCCCATCATACTGTCAAACTGTGTCATAAGAGACCCAAGAACTATTAAAACCAAATGAGAAATGAAAAATGAGTTGCAAAACTTGCGCCGCTAATGATCCGTTCAGTGTACATGTTGGCTTGCCGCTGTTTATTTCTCAATTTCGCTCAAAGATAAGCCAGGCTGATTAATGTTCAGTCACATGGAGGTGATGATAATTACCCCGACTGATAAAATGTCACAGATGTTAAAGGTTACATTCGGCCCTGTTCTTGATAACTGGCTTCCTTACCATTTAATCCCTCCAGAGATATTTTTACTCTATATCATAGCCATTTTGATTACTAATCTCCTTTAATGATCAAACTTTATGGTAAAAGAAGCTATTTTTGCCACACAACCATCTGTCCTATAATCTTCGTTCAAGCATTGCTCTTTCATTTCCAGTGTTTTGCCATGAAGAATACGCCTTAAAAGTGAGGTAATTTCTATGTTAAAATGACCTTCTCATTCAGACCAATATAAAGTTAAATAAAGTTATCATTATATTGATTCACGGAAAGTGCAAGTTCTGCCTCTGGGATGTTTTCAAAACATTTCTCTGTTTGATTGAGTAGCCCGACAACAGCAGAATTGACCTCATCCAATGGGGTGAGTTTGGGGCGGGGCTATCTATTTTACAGACCAATGGCAGACAGGGAGTGTTTCCGTTTGAAAACCCCCTTTTTTGCTGTTATTAAGTGTAGTGACACTAGCAGTGTAGGAATTACACACCTTCATCTTTAAAAAGAGATAATTCATTGATCTTTCTAACAAATCAATGCATAAACATGACGCATCAAGCATGCTACTTGAGTTTGCACGTACAACGAGCAAGTGTGTGTGTGCATTAATGAGACAGAGATGGCCTTTTGATTTATTTGCATTACAAAGCAGGCACAAAGACCGACTGTAATCCATCAAAACAAGGCAATCTGATTCTCCGAAAAGCATTCTTCAGATAAACAAAATTACGGCTTTAAAAGACCTGCGCCCCGTCGAATCTTGCACTCCTGGTGTTCAGAAAGATTGCTTTGGAGAAATATAAATAGATATCTTACAAACAGATACGTCTGATTAAAAATCCTCTTTAAATAATGTCGCAAATGAATGTATCGTCACAGGCGAGTCTCATTATTCCTTCAGATGACAAATGGTAAACCCAGGTTTCAATATCCATATACTAATATCCTGGATCCCGTCGAGATTTAATAAATGCACTGCTGACATTTACGCATCTTTATCTTATTAGTATAACAACAAAATATTAGTCCTAAATGAGGAGCAGCATAATAACCCAACGCAACACAGTACCAATTAGGTGAAGGAACAAAATGATCTAATTATATAATTGTAATTCTGGGGGTTTTATGCTATGACGGGCGAAGAAGCGGGGACGGCAGACAGGCTTGTTAAGCCATGTCATTTTAATTGTGATTTACAGCTCTGTTCAGTCAATGCGTGTGTATGAGTGTGTGATGGAGGTGTCTGACGGGCTGAATGGCCTGCTCTCATTAGTAAATGTCTCCCTTCGTTGGTACCAAAGAATAGAAAGCGCTGACCGCTATATGCGCGGTGTCGTTTAAACCATCCTAGGGGCTGGGCAAGGCCTGGATGCACTGTTGGTTTTTTAGCAATTATCAGTGCCGACGAAGCAGGTAAACGTAGTCCTCACAGAAGCGTGAAGTAGTGCTGGACCGCATGCTTCAGCGCATGGCCGGCTTGTTAAGAAGTTCACGTGGTGTTAGCCCTTGCTAATTTACACATTGCTTGGCATAAAATCCTAACTTGCAGTGTTACATTCCAGCGTTGTTAAAAATAAAACTGCGTCGCGACGTTGACTCGATTGACTAGCGCTGAGCTCAGCCGCCCGTGTCTGGACGGCGAGAGCATGTCAGTCCATGTTTCGTCTATTGAGTGAACACGCTGTCTCCGTCTCCAGGGGGTCCGTCGAGTACTAGAACACAGTCTGGCCCCTATCCAGCTAACCTACGGCTAAGCTGTCCAGATAGCATGCAAACTCTTCTACGAAACGCACATCTGCCTCATTAACCCCTACAGCACCTATTGATTTTTTACCCCCCATGATTTTAAGGATCTTCAAGCTTTCCACAGCCATTGTGCTAAATCCAAATTACAAGGGATAATATAATGCTGGGCTTCCTGCGTCTGCTGCAATCCACCAAGACAATAAGTCAAGATAATTTAGCCATCTGTTGTTTTTGTGCTGAGACCGCAAAAGTGTGTCTTCCAGTTCAGTGTTCCAGTCTAAAGATTGAATAAATGTTGTAAAATTGCCTTTATATTTCACTTAGAAATAAAAATAATGTAAAATGTATTCCAATAACTAAATTGTGCATCTACACAGAGTGAGTTTATGTCATTTGAAACATTAAAACATAGTTTTGGCTAAATTCAATGCAAGCCCTGCCAGGTTGTAGTGGTTGCACATGGATAAAGCTCATTGTTTATGTCACCTGTTGTTTTAAAGCCCAAAAATAACCACCGTAAATCAGTCGCCTGGCCCTAAAACAAAAAATTGCTCTATTACATTGCTACTCGAGTTAAAGTGCTGCTGTAATATTCAGTGATGGCATGTTACCACATTCGGTCATGAAAGTTTGTGTCTCATTTTATTTTCCTTGATTAAAATCATCCATTATATTGGACATTATAATTATTAGAACCAGTAATCCCAAGCTTTGACTATTAATCAGGAAAAAAAAAATGCTCAAAATATGAAAGTCTTGAGCGGATTAATTTGTGAGTTAATTAAGGGGGTACGATTTATTTGCTTAGGAAGAAATGGCTCATAAAAAGCATCTCCTCAACCCTATGGTATATTCCTAACCACACTGCCAAAATTGTAACAAAATCGTACAAAAAAAAAAAAATCACAAATTTATATCAGATTTTCCTTTTGATCACAATGCTTAATCACCTAAATGTTAAAGGAACAAACCACAGTTAAAATGCCGCTAAGACAAATTCTCTCATATCCTCCAAACAAGCAACTGGTGTGAAATAAAAACCATAGACAACACAATTATAAACCTAGAAATATCTAAAACACTGGTATTGAAAAGGATGGAAACCAGAAACCTTTCAAAACAAATACGAGGCTTTGTCGCTGAGCTCGGCGTCTCCACAACCCAGACTACAGTCCCTGTGAGAGCTACAATGTCACATAAAAATACCCCTTTTGTCATTCTAAATGACACTGGAATGAAGCGAGCCTCGACGGACGGTGACCACTTCTGAGCTCATCTAGCAACATGTGAACTTCGCACTTGTACATGACTGAAAGTCATAGCAAAATGGTTAAAAGTCGACATACAATTAAAATAGGCCCTATTTATCTGAACACATGGTCTTATTGCAAACGATTCAACAGGGAACACAAAGTATGGCTCGCAAACGCCTTTTCTCTAAGAATGTTTTAGGACAGCGCAGAAGAGGGATCTCATTATAATTTTATAGACGGAGGAGACATTAATGCACCAACAGGAAGACATTAATAGTTCTACCACTTAGAACAGAGGCAAAGTGGAATGTTTTGACCAGGAATAGCTTCTCATCCCTGTACGTTACCTCTTCCTGTCTTATCTCCTTCTCCCTCAAGAAGGCAGTCTGCTGTTCCTTACTCTCAATTAAAGTAATGGACATCTGGACAGCAATCGGGACGGCCCCTCTGGGTAAAAACACCCACAAAGGATCTGCACGTCTCGTCTCTTGCTAGACAGTGGGCTTAAATCGATGAGCTCAGAAGACTAATTGTAGAACACACTACAGCAATACAGAATCCCGGTAAGATCCGAGTCATCATTTCATCTCACTTCCCAAATGAAATTCCTCCCAAGCCCATTTAAAGCCCTTTAAAAACAATTTCAAGGCTATTTTTTTAATTTGCGTTTAGTACAATTCATAATGTGACGGAGGCCAGTTAGTAAGAGCTGTGCTAGTAAACCTCACTCCCTAGGCCTCAAGAGGCGCACTAGCGACTGACGTTAGAGGCTGCAGTCTTTAGCGTTCTTGTAAACATGCCCGTCTCTCATGCGGGAAACGTCGGTTCAAATCCCACTCGGAGCGGTGCGTGTACAACCAAAGGGGTCACGTTGGTGCCGTGACCCGGATGGGAGGAAGCAGAGGCCAGCTTGTAAGAGCTGTGCGAGTAAATAAAGCCCACAAGATGCTCACTAGCGACCGACGCTAAATGCTGAAGTCCTTAGCGTCCTTGTTTGCTCACCTGCCGGAAACATCGCTTTGAATCCCGCTCAGAGCAGTGCAAGTTAGAACTGGAAAGGTTACATTGGTGCCGTGACCCAGATGGGAGTGAGGTAACGAAATGTTTTCCGGAATGTGCTACAACACAATTGTATATAAGCTCGATTTCAGGTTTCTTTTTAAAATGTGTCTGAACACAATTCGTAAACCCACGTAGCTGCGTGTTGAATTCTTAGTACTGTTGCAAGTAATGCTATAATGGGCATTCAAATATCTTTCTCATTATAAACAAATCTTGACTTACCTTAAAACCAATTTAATCAAGCTCCAAAAACAGCTCATTTTCATATTAGGGGACGATATATTTGCATGAGTTTCTTTCTTCTGTTGAACACAATAGAAGATATTTTAAAGAATGTTGGTAACCTTAGAGTTGATGGACCCCATTGACTTCCATTGTATTTTTGACTATGGAAGTCAATGGGTGCTGTCAACTTTCTGCTCACCAACATTCTTTAAAGTATCTTCTATTGTGTTAAACAGAAGAAAGAAACTTATACAGGTTTGGAACAACTTGAGGGAGAGTAAATGATGACAGAATGTTCATTTTTGGGTGAACTATCCCTTTAAGTAAATGATTTATCTGTAAAGGATGGTTTTATATTGATGTTTTCAGAAAACAGTGTAATAGCGATGTTAGCCAATCATAACAACGGCCATTTACTGACAAGCCTTAAAGGAGCCGCCCCTTAAAAAACAATCATTTCAGAGGGTCAGAATAAGGGTTGAAGATAATAATTTTTCCATATATATATTTGTTTGTTTCTTTTTGTGCTAACTTTATTAACATTATAAGTGAACCTCAAGGAACATATATATATATGAAAAAAAAATGCGTGTCATGTATATACAATGAGGCTAATGAGTAGCTCACATTTGCATACTTGTGCAAATTATGTTTTTGGACTAAGAGTGATAATGTGCTTTTCACATGTTTAACGTCACAAGGCCAAGCATCTAGACTTGAGTTTTCTCACAGGACACGGAACCAAGGCTCGCTAACGACACGTAGCCCTCTTCTGATCGAGCCATCATCAGTTAAAATCCTCTTCACGCGGGGGTAAATGGCCGCTCTGCAGCGGGGACCACTTTGTTCTCACGGGACACATTAGCCCCTCAGGCGAGATCCCTACATATGCTGCCGATTCTCTCAGATTTCAACCAATTTTCTGGATGCATTCGGTTACATTGCCGACAGACACATCATAGCTAGAAAGCACATCTAAAAATATATGCGATGCCGCCCTACTGGGAATTATTTTGCGTGCATTTGTTTCTTACCCTTCTGTAAAATATTACAGGCTATTTCTAGCTTTTTAATGTTTTGTTTTTTTATCCCCCTCCATTGAATTCAATGATTTAACTTATGTTCTGTTTATGGCTAAAGACATAGAATTAAAAAGTAGGACAAAAATAGAGGCACTTTCAAATGTGATACTAAAAAAAAAAAAAACTCTAAGCAAGCATCTCTTGCAAGCATCTCTTGCAGTTGTAACTAGAGTCCTTCGAGACTTAAGCATGCTTTATCTTACACTCTTTTAAACTATGGAAAATGAATTTCTTACCTCCCTTGTTTTCACTTATTCAATTATACAGTCGAGTATCCCTTATGTTCATCCTTCTCTAGTCTTTGTTCCAGCTCTGACCTTAAGGCATGACTATGTATGGCCTGTAATTTAGGAGAAACGCCTATGTGGACCTTTGACCTCTGCCTGGGTTGAAGGTCGTTCTATCAATCTGTCGCTTTACTCTTGTTCCACACAATGAGGATGATGCAAGCAACCCGAGAAGCCACTAGAGATGCTGGGACGGGGGTGTGGAGCCCGATGATCAATAGTTTTAGAATAGTCAGGCGGTTCAGGTTATGGATACTCACATTACTTGCTGCTTGCTTACGGGAACTGCTTTTTTTCTTTTTTTTTTTCATAAACATGCAAAGGATAAAATAAATGACACAGTGTTTAAATATAGACTTGATACTGTAGAGAAGACAACGGGATAATAGAGAACAGAAGTTCTTTCCAAAAATAGGGTACACAATTAGATCAAATATCTTGAATATAATACATTAAATACATGAAAATATAATATTTGGAGATTGTAGGCCAAACCAATTATTATTGGATAAATTACATTTCTAATTTTGTATGTGATTTGAAATTTTTGCAACTCTTAAATATAGTTTAAAATACTTTGTGCATATTTCTAACAATAATACTGATAATACTGATTAATATTATTATTGTATCTTATTATTATTGTATATCTGTAATTTTATTTCATTATATATTTATTAACGGATATATAAATAAAAATGAGTAACAGGGTTGTAAATACATGTTTTATGTACATGTTTTATGAGATTATTATTATTATCATCATCGGGTTAATGGTAAACGATAGTATCTAATATCTAATAAAACAGATGTCACAAAAAAAAAAAAAAAAAAAAGGGGGTTTGTGCCTCTAATGCTTTACAAAAAATGTATTATGACATCCAACTGTACCTTATTCGCTGAAAGATCCAGAAGGCGTTTTTGGAATCTTTTATAACAGGACATTGTGAGACTCGAGCGGAAAGTTAAACCTGTTAATTAGCATACAGATTTCAGAATATTCCTAAGCAAGATAAATGTGTAAATTAGAAGCGTGGCGTTTCACATCTATAACAGTCATCGTATAGACCTGTCAGATCGCTTTGTTCCCTGCAGAGATGCCTGACGAGAGCCTGTCGAGATACAAAGGTTAAGAGCAGGATAAGAACGGATAAAGAACTCCGGTGGATTGGGATAAGACTTTCAAAAGAGTTCCAAAATAAATAAATAAAGATTTCTCTACCGCGGCTCGCTCCCGATTATCTCGCCGTAACTGATAAACTAATCCTTTGCTGAACTTTGACTCTGATCATTTTAGTGAAATAAACTTTGCAGAGGATTAAAGGTAGAGGATGTGAAGAGTACAAAGAAGGAATGAGAAGTTCCTTAACGGTTTTTTTTTTAGTACTTTTGAGGAAGACATTGTTGGAAATGAGAAATGCATTACTTAATTCATGTACTGCCCTAAAGATAGTAAACCAAAAATGGAAACGTAATGTTACCGAATATGCCATGTAGTCTCTTAATTAATATAAAATACCACTTATTAAAACAAAGTCCCTCCATCAATGAAAGACAATGGGATTTTTCATCTTTTTCAGTGTTCAAATCCCAACCCAAGTATGAGCAAACGTAACTTAGCAAAATGTAAAAGTCCTCCGCCCTTTCTTTCTTTCTGCTTTCCCTTGATTCGTCCGTCACCTGATCTCTGAATGGCTTCACTAACCAGAAAATGTAATGAGGAAACATTACGGATATGTACGTTTTGTCCTTGCGCCTAAATTGGCCGTAATATGAGCCGAGTGATTCTTCATTCGATTACATCTGCAAGTCTCTGTTTCTTTGGCTCCTGTGTTTTTTTGTTTTACCAGTCACTAAAGAGTGAGACGGCTAACAAATCATTTTTTTTTAGTTTTTTTTTTTTGCCAATCGGCAGACAGCACGTCATGCTATTTTTACATTTGAAGCACTTCTGCTTGCCTGAGACCCTGTGATGGCAGGAGACGTCTTCAGTGAAGTACTTTGCTTCATGACAGAGAGAGATAGGGGAATGAAAGAGTAATATATGACTTGCGGGAAAAGACATCTCCATCTGGCTCTGACTGATCTCTCGTTGGAGGAACCAGAGCCCTGTGGAGCGGTCAGGGTGGAAATTAAAAATGCAGGTGCACGGATGTCAAGATCCCCCTCTTCAGAACATGCAGACAGAGGGACGACTGTATTTTATTGTCTTCATTTTGTTCTGTTTGAATTGGGTGTCGCACAGAGGAGCTGTTGTTTAACTGAATCTCACTAAACCCTTTTAAGAACCCATTTTATTTCATCCCAAAAATCAAAGCAAAGAATCGAAAAAATATATAGTTATCTTAAAGAAAACAAAGCCTATTTTGGCACCATTAAGCACAATTTTTTAAGCACATTTTACCCCCTCATTCTAAGTTATTATTATTATTACTGGAAATTGCTATTGAGAAGAGGTTTTTTTTGTATTCATATTCGAGATTTTGGGTTTTAAAAAGAGAAAGTGTAATTCTTTTTAATACATTGTTATATTTTTTGTCTTTTAACCTTGTGACCTGAAAATTACAATTCCCTTCATTTAATTTAATTAAAATATCACGCGTATCGTCAGTTCTGGCAGGTCACGTTAGTCAAGCTCGCATCAGCTGACTCTCACCTGATACAGGTCTACCTATAGGAATACGACGCCTATCACTGTACACATATATAAGCTCCTTCAGTATTATCAGCAGCTCTCGCGTTTCTCATGAGCTAATTACCCTCCTCCATCCCCAGCTCCACCTTTTGTCAGTCAGTATTTGGCATTCTGATTCCCCTCGAATCAGACTAAATTCTCTACTTATGTTGTACATTAAAATGAATTCATAATATCTGCAATACATTCATGTTGGTTCTGTTCTGTTTACCCTAAGGGGGGTTATTGCTGCATGGATGCGCAGGGAGTTCTTGCCCAGAACAGAACCATACCGCCAATCCTCACTGTATGCTAATTGTCAACCGTATTTGACGATAGTGGTCCTGACAAAAGTCACTCACTCACTCACTGACACTCACTCACTCACTCACTCACTCGATCATTTCACTCACTCGATCACTCACTCACTGACACTCACTCACTCACTCACTCGATCATTTCACTCACTCACTCACTGACACTCACTCACTGACTCAATCATTTCACTCACTCACTCACTGACACTCACTCACTCGATCACTCACTCACTGACACTCACTCACTCGATCATTTCACTCACTCGATCACTCACTCACTCACTGACACTCACTCACTCGATCACTCACTCACTCACTCGATCATTTCACTCACTCGATCACTCACTCACTCACTGACACTCACTCACTCGATCATTTCACTCACTCGATCACTCACTCACTGACACTCACTCACTCACTCACTCGATCATTTCACTCACTCGATCATTTCACTCACTGACACTCACTCACTCACTCACTCACTCGATCATTTCACTCACTCACTCACTCACTCACTCGATCATTTCACTCACTCACTCACTCGCTCACTCACTCGATCATTTCACTCACTGACACTCACTCACTCACTGACACTCACTCACTCACTCGATCACTCACTCACTCGATCACTCACTCGATCACTCGATCACTCACTCACTCGATCACTCACTCACTCGATCACTCACTCACTCGATCACTCACTCACTCACTCACTCACTCACTCAATCACTCGATCACTCACTCACTCACTCAATCACTCACTCACTCACTCACTCATTCACTCATTCACTCACTCCCTCGATCACTCACTCACTCACTCGATCACTCACTCACTCACTCACTCACTCGATCACTCACTCGATCACTCACTCACTCGATCACTCACTCACTCGATCACTCACTCACTCACTCACTCGATCACTCGATCACTCACTCACTCATTCACTCACTCACTCGATCACTCACTCACTCACTCGATCACTCACTCACTCACTCGATCACTCACTCACTCACTCGATCACTCACTCGATCACTCACTCACTCACTCACTCACTCGATCACTCACTCACTCACTCGATCACTCACTCACTCACTCACTCACTCACTGACACTCACTCACTGA
This sequence comes from Rhinichthys osculus, assembly GCA_029959095.1. NCBI lineage: Eukaryota > Metazoa > Chordata > Actinopteri > Cypriniformes > Leuciscidae > Rhinichthys > Rhinichthys osculus. The sequence continues at coordinate 30,705,875 of JARWKJ010000020.1, forward strand.
CACTCATTCACTCACTCACTGACACTCACTCACTGACACTCACTCACTGACACTCACTCACTCACTCACTCACTCACTCACTCACTCGATCACTCACTCGATCACTCACTCACTCACTCACTCACTCACTCACTCACTCACTCACTGACACTCACTCACTGACACTCATTCACTCACTCACTGACACTCACTCACTGACACTCACTCACTCACTCACTCACTCACTCACTCACTCACTCACTCACTCGATCACTCACTCGATCACTCACTCGATCACTCACTCACTCACTCACTCACTCACTCACTCACTCACTGACACTCACTCACTGACACTCATTCACTCACTCACTGACACTCACTCACTGACACTCACTCACTGACACTCACTCACTCACTCACTCACTCACTCACTCGATCACTCACTCACTCACTCACTCACTCACTCACTCACTCACTCACTGACACTCACTCACTGACACTCATTCACTCACTCACTGACACTCACTCACTGACACTCACTCACTGACACTCACTCACTGACACTCACTCACTCACTCACTCACTCACTCACTCACTCACTCACTCACTCACTCGATCACTCACTCACTCACTCACTCACTCACTGACACTCACTCACTGACACTCATTCACTCACTCACTGACACTCACTCACTGACACTCACTCACTGACACTCACTCACTCACTCACTCACTCACTCACTCACTCGATCACTCACTCGATCACTCACTCACTCACTCACTCACTCACTCACTCACTCACTCACTGACACTCACTCACTGACACTCATTCACTCACTCACTGACACTCACTCACTGACACTCACTCACTCACTCACTCACTCACTCACTCACTCACTCACTCGATCACTCACTCGATCACTCACTCGATCACTCACTCACTCACTCACTCACTCACTCACTCACTGACACTCACTCACTGACACTCATTCACTCACTCACTGACACTCACTCACTGACACTCACTCACTGACACTCACTCACTGACACTCACTCACTCACTCACTCACTCACTCACTCGATCACTCACTCACTCACTCACTCACTGACACTCACTCACTGACACTCATTCACTCACTCACTGACACTCACTCACTGACACTCACTCACTGACACTCACTCACTCACTCACTCACTCACTCACTCACTCACTCACTCACTCACTCGATCACTCACTCGATCACTCACTCGATCACTCACTCACTCACTCACTCACTCACTCACTCACTCACTCACTGACACTCACTCACTGACACTCATTCACTCACTCACTGACACTCACTCACTGACACTCACTCACTGACACTCACTCACTCACTCACTCACTCACTCACTCACTCACTCACTCACTCACTCACTCACTCACTCACTCACTCACTCACTCACTCACTCACTCACTCACTCACTGACACTCACAATCCAACCAACCTTATTGGTCCTAAAATAGTAAATAGAAGAAGAAAACAAACTTATTATTCCATTTCACTTGAAAAATGTAAACCAAGGGTATACATTTTTAGCATAAATTTAAGTGAACCATGTGTATATTTACTCTTGTCTATACTTAAATTACGTTATGGTCACTCCTCTTTCAACACTCTTTAAACACAAATGTACACATTGCGCAGAGCAGAGACAGAGCTATGCACTGGAACACCTATTAATTTATGCTGGAGTGAAGCCACACCAATAAAACAGCAGAACCAGTGGTTAAATGTGGGCGCTTACCTTGCCCGGAATGCCAGCGCTCTAAAAAGGGCACCCAAATTGGCAACTCGCAGTGTCAGGCAAAAACAATAATAACAAAAATAAAAATAATTGATGCATGATTCCAATGTGACCTGCCAGTCTGGCCTGTGACCTTCAGTCCCTGTCCCATAAGTTACTTTAACCCACATCTATATCATTAGCCTCTGTCTTTAGAAACGACTGAGCCAAAATACTCCAATTAATGAGTTGCTTACTGGAAAACAATGTTTTAACCAGTGCTGGGTAGTAACTGATTACATGTAATCTAGATTACTTAATCAGATTCCAAAAATGTAGTACTTGTAATTTGATTATATTAAGTTTTAAAATGGTCATAATCAGATTACAGTTACATTTACAGTTACATGATTACATATTCACACAATCGCAGTAAATGATTCATAATTTTTGATTCTCGTGTTTATTAGTCTGTGTTCATGTAATGCAGGGATTCCCCAAACTTTTTTTTTTGTCAGACAAACCCCTTAGACCTACAATATTTACTTGGAGACCCCAGAGATTTTAAAAGAGTTAGGTCAAAAGTAATCTTAAAGTAATCCAAAAGTAGTCCCAATACATTACCTAAACTGAGCAATCTAGATTACAATTTTCGTCATGTAATTTGTGACTACAATGTGCAAGCCCACCACAGCCCTGGTTTTACCCACCACAAAAGTGTGGAGGTCTTGTTTTATGACTTGTTTTGTAAACTAAATAATCTAGGACACTAAGCAGCAAGCAAGCAATCTAAAATGTCTCGACCGCCAGTTGTATAATCTATCATGGCAGTAATCCGAAAAAACAAATCTTAAAATGTACAACATCTTAGCACTAGTTCTAAAGTCAGAGAACTGGATAAAAAAGCAGCCAGCTCTCTAATGAGAAACCATCTCACAGCTACAACAAGGTCTTTTGTGTTTGGCTCTAGGAAGCCATGTGTGCCAAAACCTCATTTGAAGCCACTTGTGTGCTTGAGACACGAGGAAAAATCCTACATGCTGCTCTTCAGTCGAGAGGCACATGTCATGGCAGGTATTCAAAGCTATTCCTCAAACCGCTTGCTTTCATCTCCCCATAAATGGCACGCTTACTGGGACATATGACCTTTGAGTCTAATCCCAGACAGCATGTTTGGTGGTCACGCTTGAGGTGATATGCAGCCAAGAGGATTGGTTTGTAGGACCCGCAAGTGTCGCAATAAGCCATATTACAGTCGGGCGCTTTAGGTGACGTGCTTTAAGACATGCAGAGAAGATAATTAGACGAGACAAGCAAGAATACAACAATCTCATATCAGTTCTGAATATTAATGAAGCATATTTTGGGTTCTGGTTGCTGTGTTGGTGTCGCCAACCGCCAATCAAATGTTAAGTGCTTAACATTCATCATTGGTATTGAGAATGACACTTCAAACCTTTCAATTAATTGTCATACGTCTCATGACATCCGTCAAGACTCCTTCGAGAAGTAATGACTCCAGATTAAACCCCATGTGGACAACTGACAGCGAGCCAGTGGGAAATCATACAGCAGGACACAAACTGTTTTAGGATGAGTTCTGATTGGTCGGGGCGCAAAGGCTAAGAGAATTACGAACAGAATCTGCTCTTAGATTAGCCATTTCTAGCTAAGATTCATCTACAAATACAGGACTTTGGTCTTTCTCTCTGTCACAACAGCAGATTTCCATGTATTTTTTTTTCCTCCAGGGAGCATCCCATCCGTCTGTCATTGTGATGGACAGATGCACAGCAGGGAGAGAAGGGGAGGAAGGAAGAAAAGGTGAAAATAGACAGATCTAGGATGCATTGAAAGTGATTAACATGCACACTGATCGGTGTCCTCAGTGAATGGTGACACCTGCCAACTTCTTCAATTTGCATGCGGAATATCTTCAAAGAACCAGTCGTTGTGGAAAACAACTCGTTTTGGCCTCCATATACTGGTGGTAAGACAAAAAATTAATCAAATAAATGGAAAAGAATTAAGTACAAGAAATTTGAGTAAGAAACTGAGTAAAAAAAATCATTCAAAATACATTTCCTGAAAAAAGGGGACGTGGCCAGAGCAAAGCAGGAGACACTGCTTGCAGTCAATTCAAAGTTTTATTGACTTCAAACCTTGCATTTTACAAAAAAAAACAAAAAAAACATTGAGAACATGAAACAGGGACACTAACGCTGACCCTCATTTTATTTGTATTTTTACGCATTTTTAGATAATAATAATAAACAATTATTGTTATTATTAATTACTACGTATAGGGTTTTATTTTTTAAACTACTAATTATTATTATTTTCATTATTAGTAGTAGTAGTAGATTACAAAATAAATCACATGATAAACAAATAAATGTGTTTTATTTGTATTTGTATTTATTTTACACTATTACATAATAATAAATAATAAGTCTAAAAATCAATCAATCAATCAATCAAACAGACAAATAAACAAACAAATAAGACAATAACTTAATATATTTGTTAAAAAAAATATTCACAAACAAGACATCCATATCAGAGAATAAGCTCTAGTATTCTACTTGGTGTTTTTCATCTTGAATTGAAGAGTTTTAGAGTAGCATCACTGCAACATAAATGGTATAGCCGAATCTCTACCCAGTAACACATTTCAACTGTCGGCAGGGAAATACATTCGTACCCCGAAGACCTACTCACTGCTGGTTCTTGGCAAAGCTAAAAACTGCATCCAACTGAATTTCAGAAGTCGTCATATCATGGTTAGAAAAGAGAAAAAGCAAAGGAACGCGCACAGTGGGGGAGCATGAGCTTCCATCCAAAAATAGAACAAGCCTTGTTAAATATTTTAGGCACTCGGCAGACAGAAAGAAGAAAAAAACCCTAGCCACAAACAAAAACACTCTAGCGTTGAATGATTAAGATCCCGTCTTGCATTATAAGTGCATGAATAGGTTTAGTAGCGCGTCGCGACTGAATGGCGTCGATTTATCTGCAGCGATGAACCGTGCGCTGCTCTCACCCCCGTAAGTCCCTCCACCTCGGCCTGGGCCGGCTCTTAAAAGCCAGCGCTGTTATTTAAGTGCTGGCTTTGTGGAAACTAGGAGCTTGGCGAAACAAAGTGAGATTAGCCAGTGCTAGGAAAAGCAGGCCACTTTTAGCAACGGTTAGCGACTGTCACGCCAGCAACAAACGGCTTAGTGCGGGGCGTCAGGACCGGGCCCGGGGAACCTCTGAGAGCTTGGCACTTCTCACCCGCTCTTAACAACCTATGAAATTCCATCAAAACCCCCCATAGGCCATCAGGAAATTGCAGAGAGGATTTCTGGGATAGGTGCGGAGGTAATGGGCGTCAGGTTCTCTCATGGCAAGCCGAGTAAAGGCGGAGCGGAGGGGTGTCTAGAAACAGGGTTTGATCAAAGCCAGCGAGAGGTAACCAGCCTCTAGAATGATAAGCAGCTCAGTGGCGAGGTAAAAAAAAAAATGCTGCATGCCGCAGAGGAACACAAACACTGGAGTGAATAGTGTGTAACAATAAAAGTGCATGCTCAAATGCAAGTGTGCCAGCTCCTTCACCCAGAGTTGCATTGTTAGCCTCTCACAAAGTAATCGATGCTGCATGAAAACGCATGGAGTCATATCGCCTAGCTGGCATGTTTTTGCCACATATTTCTTTAAAAGTAAAATGTTTCCTAAAAAACTTTTATAAAGACGACGGGCGAGGATATCACCGTCTCGTTCTGTCCGATGGATCACGCGCTTGTGTCGGACTGGTAGTGGGATTTAGACTATTTCTGAGAATTAGAAAGAGAATTAGACTATTTCCGAGGACTGCGCAGGGTACGGCCTTGATCCTGGAACGACTAGATGCCTGCTGCTAAAACTAAGCCGGAGTGCCACGAGCATCTCATCATCCCACCAGCATGGGAGACACTAAACCTCGTCCCGTTTATAAACCTCAAATCAACTAGGTCAGCCTAATCGATTTATTTTGCAGAAACCAAACAAGCTAATAACAGCGATCAGCTTGTATTTTAGCGTAAAGAGTAGGTGGGGATGGAAACAAATGCTGGTGGAGCCACGAGGGTGGATGATTATATCTTCAAAACGAGTGCAGACGTCAGCTGCAGGGCTGTCTCATCCCTAATTCATACTGACACCACATCCTCTGCGCTACATAACAGAGAGATCTGTGCAGTAATTACTAGCGCAGACATGTATATTCAAGAGAAAACAAGGAGGTGATAGGGAGAGAGAGAGAGAGAATAAGGAGCGCAATAAGCCGAAGAAATATTTGATTGCTCAAAGGTTGTTCTTGTATAGCTCAGGAGACGGAATAGTTCCCAGTTGTGTTCATTTAAAGTCTAAATACATCATTTAATCAACCTCAAGTCATTCCAAACCCGTATGACTTTTTTTCTGAGGAACATTGTTTCTGTCCAAACAATGGAAATCAATGGTGTCCAAAACAACACTGGACTTTTACTGTATGGACAAGCAGAGACATGTTTCAAAATATCTTCTTTTGTGTTCCACAGAAGAAAGTTAATTAGCTCTCCATTTGATAGCTCTGTCATCTAAAAGAAATAATTGCGACATAAAAGAGGTATTATTTGTGATTTTTCTTTCCTACAGATGGAATGACATGACATTTGCAGTTTAGTTTATGCCACAGTCATGAATGATTGCTAACTGCTAATGCTGCTTTAAATGACAAGTGATATTAAAGGGTTAGTTCACCCAAAAATGAAAATTCTGTCAGTATTTACTCTCCCTCATGTTGTTCCAACCCTGTAAGACTTTAGTTCATCTTCGGAACACAAATTTTTGATTAAATCTGAGAGCTGGATCACTCCTCCATACTAGTTCATAGGCTTCTTCAGGGATTGAAACTGCCCGGCCCAAAAGTTATGAAAGACATCGTTAAAATAGTCCAAGTGACTACAGTGGCTCAATCTTAAGTTTATCAAGCGACGAGAATACTTTTTGTGCGCAAAAACAAACAAAAATAACGACTTTATTTCAACTATTCATTTCCTTCTCTGTGGGCCTCTAGTCAGTTCACTAGTGTAATAGCGTAAGCTTCTGTTGTTGTACGTCACACGCATCACGCACATGACCAGCGTCGGCCAATAGTGAGCCTACGTGTGACGTAGCTCTACGGAATCACACTACGTTAACTGACTCGAGGCCCAAAGAGCAGGAAATGAATAGTTGAAATAAAGTTGTTATTTTTGTTTATTTTTGCGCACAAAAAGTATTCTCGTCGCTTGATAAACTTAAGATTGAGCCACTGTAGTCACTTGGACTATTTTAACGATGTCTTTAATAACTTTTCGAGGCCGGCAAGTTTCAATCCCTGAAGAAGCCTATGGACTTGTATGGAGGAGTGATCCAGCTCTCAGATTTCATCAAAAATATCTTAATTCGTGTTCCGAAGATGAACGAAGGTCTTACGGGGTTGGTACAGCATGAGGGAGAGTAAATACTGACAGAATTTTCATTTTTAGGTGAACTAACCCTTTAATGGGAGGGGTATTCAAATTCTAGAGGGCATTTGATCATGGACATCAATATTATCCATTCTACAAACTCCTTGTCCTGTAGGTTTGTGTTGTTGTTTTTTTTTAATCCGTTTTTCCCAAAACAGAAAGAAATTCTGATGGCCTTCAAAATCAGTATTGTAGTACTCGAGACTGGACTCATGGACTCATATCATAGACTCAGAAGCATTTGCATTTCGGTCTCGACTCGGATTACGACATCTTCAGTTCTCGTCTCAACTCGGACTCGACCCTCTTCTGGTCTCGATATCGACTCAGACTTGACCCTATTCAAGTCTCAGTCTCGACTTTGACTCAACCCTCTTCAGGTATTGTCTCGAATCGGACTCGACCCTCTTCTACTCTTAAGGCCCGTTCACACCAAGGACGATAACTAAGAATAACGATAAAGGTATAGTTTTAAAAATCGGTTATCAATATTAAAAAGAGTTCACACCACAGCTATAACGATAACGGCACAGAGAAACAATATCGTTGGAATCACTTTCAGAACGATTTTATCCAGCCGATGAACAATAAAAACGTTGGCAGCCAATCAGAATCCATCCTGCTGTAATAAGCTTGAGCATTCAAAGAGACAGACAAGCACACACTTAGAATAAACAGAATGTATCGTCCGCTGGTGTGGACGCTAATATAGTTATCGTTCTTGGTGTGAACGGGCATTTAGTCTTTACTCTGACACACCCTACCCGGGTCTCAGTCTGGACTCGAATAAGCTGGTCTCGGCTACAACACTGTCCAAAATATGTTCCTAAAAGGACAAATGTGTGCTGTGCAGCAATAATCGAAACCCTGAACTCTCCGAAAAGAGAGGACTAAAGAAAGGGTGATGGAGAGGGAGATATAGTTGAGCAGTCGGCTGTTTCTTTTACACTGGCTCGATTGGGGTTCACAGTCAGCAATGCTTCAGTCTTGAATTTTCCACCCTGCACTTTCACTGCTCGGGATTGCAACTGCCGCATCTTTGCACTGCAAATAAGTCCAGATATTGGCATTTCCAAGAGCTTTTGGAGACGTGCGTGTCACTTCCTGACTCTGTAATTTATGGTAGGCCTCTCTCTCACTCCCTCTCTCACTGCTTGAGAGATTTCTGCCCGGTTTTCATTATTGAAAAGGGCCACCCTCTTTCTCTCCCTCCCTCCCTCTCCATCTTATTAGATCTGCGATTCCAAGAGTGCATTAGGATATTAAATTCAGGATGGGAATGGATGCTGCCTGCCGACTTGGCAAGACTCCCCCTCGCTGCCTAACCTCGCTCCTTCTCCTCCTCCTCGACGGTCTTGGACCGGTCAGATCCAGAGAGAGCGGGCATCTCTCGCTGAATGGGTCCTGCTCGTCATGTCCTGCCATCTCTGTACCGAGGTTGACGAAGACACAAAGCAGCCACTTGTGAGCGGGAAGCGATGGCGGGGCCAGCACAGTGGCTGCTCTGTCATCGTATGAATCATTCTGACGTGTTCGAGGATAAAGACGTGCATGCATGCGCCCACACAGCATAACAACCCCCTCTCGCGCCGCCTTAGGAGCATTCCTCATGACATGTGAGCTTCCATTATGGCAGCTCCTTCGCCATTGTTATTTATTTGACTTAGGGGAAACGGTTTCACAAACAAGGGCGTATTTTTCTTGCTTTCTGGAGAGACAGTTGTTGTCGGGCAAAACACACAAAGATAAAGGAGAATAAAATAAACTGTGCTGTTAGACTAACAAAAATTGTTGCATTGTCTGTGCAAAACTCGCTGCCAAAGTGCATTCTGGATGATTGCTCCACTGTTGCTAAGGTATTCTGGTTGGTTGGTTGGTTGGTGGTAGAAGCTTACTGGCGCACCCCAAATATGGTCCCCAGATATGGCTCGAGGCCTTCCTTCAATGCAAATCTTTGGGGTTTTTCCTCTGCTATTTAGTCCGCCAGACGAAAATCCCAAAGTCCAATCATTTAGAAAAATGCACAGGCTACATGATTTGAGGTATCAGTCATGTTCATACTGGTTGACAATCACACGTTGACCTGATTGGTTACAAAATAGCTTGTGACGTCAGAAACACCTGCAATTCAAACCACATTTTTGAGACTTTCTTTGGTTCACTGCAGTTTTAAGGAGAAAATACTCAGCAATGGTGTTGACTTACGAATTTGCACATGGTTTGTCTTAAAGCATATTAAAAACACCACACGCCTATTAAAAACACCACATAAACAACAATAAAAGCTTGATTTTCACCACAGAAGGTCTTTAAGAAATTGGTATATTCGTATAATAGGATGATGGGATATCAAACTCTTCAAGTCAGTAAACATACAAAAGATACCAAGGTTTACCATGTTTTTTGAACATGTTAGCATGGTAAAACGATTTTCTTTGTACCATGGCAATACCTTGGAGTACCATTCATTATAAAAGAAGTACAATGGCATAGTTATGGTATCACATGTGGTAAATGTCCAAAAAGTACTTTTTATCACACATTAAGTCGCCATGTGAATAACATAGTATCATGGGTTATCTTCAAAGAACACAATATTATTACTATGATTTTTTTTCAACATGATTCCATCAAAAGGCTTTCAAGTTCTTGTTGCTCACAGATCTTTTCACGTCATTACATAGGCTATCCCTTCAACATGATCAAGTGGAGTTGTCGAGCAACGTCTTCCTCTTGCCATATCAGTTTGACCTCATTCACGATGCCAACCCACCCAACTTGTGAGAGAAAAAACGTGGCATTTTGCGAAACCACCTATAGGCTTCCCTGCTTAAGACATGAGATAGGTGAAAATGTCCCAGGATTGGTTGCATTCACAGGACACGATCATCTAGATTCCCTGTCGACTATACTGATGGGGGTCGACAGGGATTACACAAACAAATTCACCTCATCTAAACTCAGGAGAAGCGGTAGGGCTCAAGTCTCGGAAACAAGCAGATGATGGGTTTTAAATAATAAAGAAGTTGAGTGCTTCTGCGATCTTCTTTATGACCAAGTGAACCATTCAGGCGCTTGTTCAAGCCAAGGCATTGCTTGACATAATTGTGCGCCCATGCTTGAGCGGGAGAAGCCGAATAATGCATGGTGTGGGGGGTGACTCATTTAAAATAAAAGGCAGGCTGGAAGTTTTCTTTCTCTCGATGGGACATACTATTTGACCTAGATCTTGCTTAAAAATTGCGCATTAGATGTGAATTAGTGGAGCATGCTCTTGTACGACTCGATTACGCGGAAGCGCTTCTTCCATGGCTGCTCGCTTGCGGTGTCTCGCTTCGGTCGCTCTGAGTAATTCGACCTGTCATTCACATTTGCATTGGACAATCGAACAAGAGGTCTGCATATTATATTGAGTAGACTGCCCAAAAATGAATGTCATTTTATTCACCCTCATGTCATTCCAAACCAATAGGGGTCCATTTGTTCCTGTGAGCACAAGGGCAGAATTTAGAAAAAATATGTGGCATTTTCCATACAAAAACAGCTCATCGTGACCATGTTTCTTATGTATTTGTCAGCAATACCATGCCTTCATTTGATACTACAAAATGGCTATATATGTGATTGCACTAGTGATGCAAACATTATATTTGCATAATATAATAATGGATTAAAATATGAATGCTAATTATATTATATATGTATTATACATATATTTGTATAATATGTTTAGATGTATTAACAATATTAATATGAATACATTAATAATACATTAATAAAATGTTTACTTATTATAATATAAATAATATTATGTTAATATATTATTATAGTATATTACTGACTGCTGTTGGTTAACAGATTGTCAACAATTATTTGTGAACAAAAGAAAAATGAATGCTACAGTAATGAATCATAGCAGAAGGGAAATAGTATATTTATAACCAGTTTCTTTATAACCAGAACTTTGAGTGCTTGTGAAGATCTCACATTATACAATTCTAAAAATACTTCTTTATAAATATTTTGTATTTCAAATGTTATATCATAATCAACATTTTTATTATAAAATAATTTAGTGATGTCAAATCGATTAATCGCATCTAACATAAAAGTTTGTAAAAATATAATGTGTACACACACACATATATATATATATATTAGGGCTGTCAAACGATTAATTACGATTAATGGCATCCCAAAAAAAAGTTTGTGTTTACATAATATATGTGTGTGTACTGTGTATAATTATTTTGTATATAAATGCACACATGTATATATTTAAGAAAAATATGTTATTTATATATAAAATGTTTATATTTATATAAAATGTACATTATATATAGGCTACATTCAGTCTATATACAGTATATACATGCAAATATTTCTAAAATACACATGCATGTGTGGGTATTTATGCATTAAAAATAATTATACACAGTACACACACATATATTATGTAAACACAAACTTTTATTTTGGATGCGATTAATCGCGATTAATCGTTTGACAGCCCTAATATATATATATATATATATATATATATGTGTGTGTGTGTGTGTGTGTGTGTGTGTGTGTGTGCGTGTGTGTGTGTGTGTGTAATATATATATATACACACACAAACACAAACTTTTATGTTAGATGCGATTAATCGCGATTAATCGTTTTGAAAGCACTAAAATATTTATATAATAAATGTTATGGTCCTGAAAAATGATCTAGACCCTAGTTATTTTAAAGACAGAACAATGTTGATGAAAAGTGGCAAATATTTTATTTTTCTCTTTGGAATAATATGCTCGAAAATAAATCACAATGACTCCAGGAGCACATTAATAAATAAGGTCAATTTTGAAATTGATGTCCACTAACATCCTGCTATTACAGGCGAGACCTTCCGCTATATGCTCATGTTTGCAAGACACAATTTCCACTTAGCCCGAATGCCAAAAAGCGTTCATTCTCCTATCTTATTTCCACAGTCAGTTATTAGCCTGTAACCTTTCAGTCTAATGGAGGATTTTAACTCTTCCCTATGCGGTTAGCCGTCCCTCTGAGGATACAAAGTGCTTTCAAATGAACACTTTTTTCCACCCCTCTTTCCCACTATCAAGACTCCCAACGAGTGGCAGAAACTCCAGAGGTCCCTCCCCTCCTCTTAAGTACTACTTCAGAAAATAGCATTGTGCTAGAGCTTTCCTCTTAAAGTAAAGGCAAGATGTCATGGCAAGGCGCCCACAATGCTCAGGTACACGCGTGCCTTTCCGGAAAGGACATCATTTGCGCCTGTAGTCTCATAAATATCGCTTGGGGGGGATCTCTCTGCGGAGCGGCGATGGATCCGTGTTTGGTTTTCTGGGGCGGATAGTCAAGCACACCATGGCAGTTTTCCTGCGGCTGATTAAAATGGAAGGTGGCAGCCATTCTGTTTGGGGAAAACAGGTGTTTGATACACATGTCAGATTGATTACATCCCAAAAATCACTATGGAAAAACTCGTTAGGCGTCAGGAAATCCTCCTGGTCTGAAATTAATTTCTTAAGCTTTAGTGAGCATTTATTTTGATTTCTCTCAAGCCTACGTTTAAATTGATGCCAGTGTCAAACTAACAATTCAATTAAATATTTATTTTACACTCCTAGTAAGGCATTTAATTGACTATAAAATAAATTCCTAAATTCACTTTAAAACAACTGATTTAAACTAGTATAGAATATCGGTATTTACCAGTTATCGCTCACAATATGAAAACTAGATGAGTAGAGTTTGCAAACGAACTTTGACGTAAATGATCAGCTTATCGGTTTTGGCAATTTTAATACAGGTGCATCCCTAATATAAAACAATAACTATGTTTCACTATGAAAAGCAAAATGAGATGTTTAGTAGAATGTTCAGGCTGCTCTTATCCATTAATAGTGGCCATGTCTGACAAACTAAAGTGTTTTTTAGCATTATTTATATACTATTATAGTACAATATATAATATACTATTAACTTTTATTTTTGTATGATCAGTTTTCATTTAAATTTTAATTTAAGTAATTTTATGTGGGGGTTTTTTTGTCAATTCAAAGTTGTTGTTTTTTTAAGTTTTTCATAAAATATTTATACATTGTTTCGGCATTATTTTAACAAAAACGATTCTTAATAGTTTTCATTTTAGTTTACAATAACAACACAACTGCAAAAATGAGAAAAGGGGCCATAAAAGTGTCATAACAGTAGTTCATATGACTTTGAGTAAGCTTTGCGTGAGGAATAGACCAAACTTTCAGTCATTATTATTTGAATTAACTACGAATGAATTAAGGTTTGATATCAACGACACCAAATGGCACTGGGTTTGAATATGCAGAAGTACAAATAAACCTTACGTGACATCCTGTGGCCACTGCTCTGATTATATGGAAAAGAGCAGCATGAACATTCTGCTAAACATCTTCTTTTGTGCTCCACGGAACAAAGAAAGTCATTTGGGAAACGACACGAGGGCGAGCGAATGTTCATTTGTGGCCGAACCAATTCTTTAATTTATTTTTCCTCTTGACTAGCACTAGCTTGCAGCAGAGACAAGAAGCCGGTAATTAATTGAAGGACATCGTTAGTTGGAGAGATTCAGGGGGAAAATATCTTGCACTAATTAACATGTGTCTGTGTTTCAATTAACAATGACCTCAATCTCTCAGAAAGCAGGAAAATAAGGGGAAGCTTGTTCGGAAGAGTGGGCTGCGTTTTTACCCTTCTGCCTGCTAGAACACGTGAAACAATATATGTATTCTCTCTCTATGAAAGAAGCGTTCTGTTGGAAATGATTCAGAGGAGGCCTGTATAAACTGACTGAACAATTACACAATCCTCGCTAACTCTAACAGTCGTTATCAACGGCAGTAAACCACAAATATCAAATAGCTCTGCGGTCTTTTATCAAAACGACAACGTTCCTTCACTTTTCGTGAGCAGGTCAAACGCGTCGCGTTTTCTGAAAGTCATTTTCAGCTTTTTGATTGCAACCTTGCCAGCTGGCTTTGATACCGATGGGAATTGGAGAGATGCGTCTTGTACGTCTTGATCTAAAAATTCTCAGAGCTCTAAATTGCAACACCTCTCTTCCAAAGAAATATATCAAAGACGCTCTGAAAAGTTGGAAGCACAACATTGACAGTGGGCGAGAAAGGGGGGGGGGTGGTGTTGTGACATTGATGGGAGAAAACTTCGACTGAAGCATACGAGTGTCAAACTACATGCACAACGGAGAACCTTCTAAGTTTAGATACAGTCTCTAGACAAAAGCAACAACCTTGACAATGTACGTTGGCGAAAGAGTGAGATGTGGTATGGGTTTCAAACTAATGTACATTATTTTCATTCTTGTCAACCCTTTTTTCCTGAAACCATTCCAGCTAACAGGGAACAGTGAACTTTAGCTACCGTTCTCTCAAAGTTCTTCAAGTAACGTTAATAGAACGTTCGTTCAAAGTTATGTGGTCTTTAACAATGTTCTCAAAACGTTATTTAGGCTAAACGATTAATCGATTAATCACGATTAATCGCATCTAACATAAATGTTTGTAAATATATATTTTTACAGTATATATATATATATATATATATATATATATATATATATATATATATATTTATTTATTTTTTTACACATACACTTACAGTATACATTATATATATATATATATATATATGTATATATTTACAAACTTTTATATTAGATACAATTAATCGCGATTAATCGATTTGAAAGCACTAAATGTTATCTATACATTGTTCATGGAACTTTTCAAAAAAAAATGTTTCAGTTGGACCTTGTTAACTAGCTTTTTTGAATGTTACTAATGGTCAGACAACATTCAAAAGTAACGTTTTCATAATTTTTGCTAAATTATAAAATGGAATATTCCCTTAACATTAGTCTAACCAATAAACAAATAATTGAAACAATAACAAACTGGACGTTTTGAGCATTTGGGGAACATTCAGAAAAAACATTTTCATAACTTAATGCCAACCCTAGCAGAACATTCTTAGAATATGTTTGTGTAAGCTGGCATCACGCAATCTTTAGTTGAACAAAAAGAAGGCTTACAGGCTTAAAATGACACCACACAGGGAAAAATGGAGTAGGATTTACTTTTAAACGATTTTCATTAAGAAATTATTAGTAAATTTAACAAATAGAGGCAAGTACAATGACTGAAAAAGTATTTTCTTACTCCAATAATATATAAAACATGCTCCAACAACTTAAAAAAAAAAATCACAGTGCATGTGCACACAGCAAGATCTAAAATATAAAATAAACCTTTGTAATGTCAAAAAATAGATACCAATGGACCAACAAGAGAAAAAAACGGTATGAAAAATCCTGTCTGTCAAAAAAGATAGCACTACCTATAAATGTACCAGACAGGAAAAATTTACTCATGTAAGTTGACAAATTTAGCTGGAGGAAGTTCCATAGTGTGGTGGAACATTGTATCAGATTCAGCACTAAACACACTGTGACAGCAAGTTTCGTCAGAAGATCGAATTTGTTTACCTCATACGATAGTCATTAAGCCATTATGACACTATCAATCTGTCAATAAGCTGGTTTTTCTTTACTTAAAGAGATAGTTCACTCAAAAATTAAGTTCTGTCATTATTTATTCACCCTCATTTCGTTCCAAACCTGTATACTGTTATTTTTTCTGTGAAACACAAAAGGAGAATGTTTGAAGAATGTCCATGCAGCTCTTTTCCATATGTAGTCCATAATGACTGTCATGAATGAATGAATGAATGAATGAACGAACGAACGAACGAACGAACGAACGAACGAACGAACGAACGAACGAACGAACGAACGAACGAATGAATGAATGAATGAATGAATGAATGAATGAATGAATGAATGAATGAATGACTATGGAAAAAAAATGGATGCACCAAAATTCTGACTGATACTGATCATGAAGTCAATTATACTTTTTATGTCATGGCCAATAATCGATAAATGGCTGATATTAAATTCAACATTATTTTCTCTAAAAATATATGAAATTATGTAAATAAGACATCTATATAAACCATAATATAAATACAATTATTATTTTAATACTATGACAAATTAAGTGAAAAATTATTTACATGTAAAATGATTGGTGTTTTAAATGTAAAACTAGGAGGAAATAGGCCGAAATACAATAAAATATCTAATATTGATCATTATATAGGCAATATGGGCTGAAACAAATAAATTTAAAACATCTCTAATATTGGTTGATAACTGATGTTGATGTATTTTTGGTTCTTTGGTCAAGCATGCCTAAAAAAATCCCTTGTCTTTTTAAATTACTTATTATTAGGGCTGTCAAATGATTAATCACGATTAATCACATCCAAAATAAAAGTTTTTTTTACATAATATATGTGGGTGCACTGTGTATAATTATTTTATATATATATAAATACACACACATGCATGTATATTTAAGAAAAAAATATTATTTATATATAAAATATTTATATATAATATAAATTATATATAAATCTACAAACAGTATATACATGAAAATATTTCTTAAATATATACAAGCATGTGTGTGTATTTATATATATAAAATAATTATACACAGTGCACCCACATATATTATGTAAAAAAAAACCTTTTATTTTGGATGTGATTAATCATGATTAATCATTTGACAGCCCTACTTATTATTACTTAAAGTAACTACAATAAAGTAATTTATTTTATTTTCAGTTATGACAAAGTTGAACGATTTAATAAAAGAGTGACGTAAACAAGAAGTAAAGCGTTTGGTTTGGTAAAATTGTTAGTTTAGAGAGGTAGTCATCGATTTGATAATAACTTGAATAACTTGAAAACAGAAACAATTTCCTCCATGATGATTTTGGGGAAATAATCAGTCTTTTTGGGAGCTCAACTACTATGCTGTATAGAAAAGAGCAGCAAAAATGTCTATTTTCATGTTCCACGGATGAAAGAAAGTCGTACGGGTTTGTAAACGACACGAGGCTGAGCAAATAATGACAAAACTCTGTGCCTTCAACTAAAAGTCCCAGTCGTAATAGTTTTAACAGTCAGAAGTCACATTGCAGGGCAAGAGCCAGGTTTGTTGACTCCAATATACTTGCACTAGCAGTCGATATCTTCTCAAAATCTTTTTTTTTTTAAACAGAGAATCCATGTATGATCAAGTGCCCGAGGACCTCGTGAAGCGCCACACGCTGAACCATCTCAAACTCACTGGAAACAAATAAACAGTAAAGACAAGGGAGAATTTGCATGAATCACATGCATGTCATGCTGATAAACTTAGCGTCCTCACGCGGAGCCTGTGCTCTTATCTTAAATGCTGGATTCCTCACAGACGCCTGCAGTGTTTTTAGGGGGTTGGGGAAGCGGGGTTGTTTTGTGGGGCTAAAAATAGTGTCGTAGATCAGAATGTTGAGGAGAATAAGGCCTTGCGCAGATTAAACTGCAGTTAATCGCCTGTCTGCCATGCCGAATTGAAGCGGGACCGTAATGCCATTGTGTGTTAGATGCCTCGTACATGGTGAACTTCAACGAGGAGGTCTCAGAAATCTAGGTGTTGTTTTTTTTTTTTAGAAGGATGTTTACACTTCACCCTCTTTTTTTTTTCTCCTTCTTAAGTCATTCATCACTTTTTTTTTTTTTTTTTGCCTCCTCTCATTTCCTCAACCAGAGAAGCAATTTGTTTTCCTATAAACTCGCTTTGAGGGAATATCAGTTTGAGGGGTATTGAGTTGACAAGGGACTTAATCAAAGAGCCAAAACTAATGTGCTTTGGTGCAGATTTGTCAAAAATTTAATGGCAACAATTACATCACCGCCACTAATTTTGTACTAGACATTTCGAGGTTGCCATAGAAGCGATGCCATAGAAGAACCATTTCTTG
The DNA here is from genome assembly GCA_029959095.1 of Rhinichthys osculus. Lineage (NCBI taxonomy): Eukaryota > Metazoa > Chordata > Actinopteri > Cypriniformes > Leuciscidae > Rhinichthys > Rhinichthys osculus. The sequence continues at coordinate 30,724,073 of JARWKJ010000020.1, forward strand.
GTTACCCAAACCTTTCAGTCAACAGTTCTTAAAAGAACCATGTTTTTTTTTTTTCTAATGTGAAGATCATTATAATAATCTAAAGAACCTTTTTCCACTACAAAGAACCTTTTGTGCAATTGAAAGGTTTCATGGATGTTAAAGGTTCTTCATGGAACCATCAATGCCAACAAAGAACCAAAAATTGGTGTGGAAACAATGATAGATAGATAGATAGATAGATAGATAGATAGATAGATAGATAGATAGATAGATAGATAGATAGATAGATAGATAGATAGATAGATAGATAGATAGATACATAGATAGATAGATAGATAGATAGATGGTAATGTTCTTCATAAGGACAGAGCTACGAACATGTCTCAGTACACCCAATTAAAATCCAAAGTTAACTTCAAAGCTAGTTTGTACAGAGAGGCAAAAGAACGGCAACAAAGATCTCTATTCAGTGATTCAGAGAACAAGAATTAGCTTCTCACATGCCAAACAGTTCAGCAGCAAAAATGCCATGAACACAATGAGGTTTTTTATTCTACATAAGTTCAGCTGGTGCGTGCAGTCAAGCTTTTACTTAATTTCTAGGTGATGGAGAACAATTAAAATAACTAATCAACTCTATTATTCTACAAACGCCTTAATATTTAGAAATACATTATATAATGTGGATGGACAGACAGATAGAAGGAACAATCGAACTATAGAACGATGGACGGACGGACAGACAGATAGATAGATAGATAGATAGATAGATAGATAGATAGATAGATAGATAGATAGATAGATAGATAGATAGATAGATAGATAGATCTCAAACAGACAGTGAACAAAAACTCAATTCTGATTTTGACAATGACGGTGCAAAAACAAATTTGAATCCAAACAAAGATTCAATCTAGGCCTGTTGGAAAACAGCAGCATTTTGTGAACCAAACATACAATATATTCTCTACACGGTTTCAATTACTTAGCAGTAATGCTAAGTCATTCAATCACTCGCGCTGATATGTGCATGATAGTATAAGAGCTCGAGTTGTTCTTACAGTATAACCGTGAATGACAGAAGAATAAAGACTGTATTCTGTACACACAAAATCAATTAAATCAGTTTCATCTTTAGATTGAGGGGGAAAACAAAAAGGTTTGACTCTGTATGCAAATTTGTTGCAAGTCTAAATTGGAGGATTGCTGCATTTCCTGGAGCACAAACATTCAATACACTCTCCTGGATAAGTTCAATTACAAAGATGCTCAGTCATTCAGTCACTGACCCAAGCTAATTAGTATTTGCACTAATTGCGAGGGTTCGGCTCCCGGTCAACCTAATCAATTACAGCATCTAAAATCAAATCAGATGTCCAGAAGGAGTGATCACCCAGACCCCTGGCATCCGGAAACCATTAGTATCTCACTTCATCCACACCACACACATTTATAAAGGCTCCAGTAGAACCAAAGCCTGGTGCACATATGAAGATACAAATAACTTTTTAGCCCTGTATTAAATCATTAAGGAACCAATATGATGATCTAAACAAGTCCAAAACGTTGCTTGATACCAACCAATAAAGAACCTTTATAAAGAATGAAGAACCTTTATTTTAAATGTAGAGGAGATTTGAATCAGCTCTTCTCTCGAGTTAGCTCTTAACCAGATTAACTAGCCTAATCTAAATTCACAAGTCAACTTGGGTCCCCTAATCTTCTACACAATATACCAGACGCAGTAAATCGCTCGCTATGCTTTTGAATGTTATGTCCAGAAAGCTGCGAGTTAAAATTAATTAATACAACGTTCATAAAGCTCTAAACTTCACCGTTCCAACCGGTTAGTTGTTCAACTTGTATTACTAGTGCTGCTGAAACAAACGCGCTCCGCTTTTATTGCCATAACAACAGCAGCGGTTTCCTACGGGATAACTGCGCGAGTCCGAACCATCTCTCACTTCTGTCCCGATCAGATTTACATCGGGATGCATTTACCGAGAGCTATACAGACACCATATGGATACATAAAAAGATGTCTGACATAATGATTCCGTCTTACCTGGTAATAATGAAGTTGAATGCGCTGTTGAACACGACGCGAATTCGGATGATAACACTATATATTCCCCGCTGATGTCCACATTGTCAGTGCCAGGCGCTTACTGTATGAGAGAAAACCCCGATGTCAGAGAGAGAGAGAGAGAGAGAGAGGGGGAGAGGGAGAGAGGGAGGGCTAAAGGAGATAGGACCGACCATCCTATCCAATTACAAAAAGACAAATGAGGGTTAAAAGGAACAACAACAATGCACAACCATATGCCGAGGGCAAAACTCACTGCGTTGGTTTTTTCAACCTGTTCTTTCTCGGTAATAAGAAATTAGTCTAACATTTTCTCGAAATAGTAGCTTACCATGATATGACGTCCTTCGCGCAATTAAGTGCTCAAGTTAGGATATTATGAAGTCATTTGTCAGTGCCTGACTGAAAAATATTTGATTCCACAGCGCCTGACTGAAAAATATTAAATTCGACAGCGCCTGACTGAAAAATATTCCATTCGACAGCGCCTGACGGAAAAATATTCAATTCGACAGTGCCAAACTGAAAAATATTCCATTCGACAATGCCTGACTTAAAAATATTCCGTTCGACAGCGCCTGACTAAAAATATTCGGTTCAACAGCGTCTGACTGAAAAATATTCGGTTCGACAGCGCCTAACTAAAAATATTCGGTTTAACAGCGTCTGACTGAAAAATATTCGGTTCGACAGCGCCTGACTGAAAAATATTCCGTTCGACAGCGCCTGACTGAAAAATATTTGATTCCTCAGTGCCTGACTGAAAAATATTCCATTCGACAGCGCCTGACTTAAAAATATTCCATTCGACATCGCCTGACTGAAAAATATTCTGTTCGACAGCGCCTGACTAAAAATATTCGGTTCGACAGCGTCCGACTAAAAAATATTCGGTTCGACAGAGTCCGACTGAAAAATATTCGGTTCGACAGCGCCTGACTAAAAATATTCCATTCGACAGCGCCTGACTAAAAATATTTGGTTCGACAGCGCCTGACTAAAAATATTCGGTTCGACAGCGTCTGACTGAAAAATATTCAGTTCGACAGCGCCTGACTAAAAATATTCGGTTCGACAGCGCCTGACTAAAAATATTCGGTTCAACAGCGTCTGACTGAAAAATATTCGGTTCGACAGCGCCTGACTGAAAAATATTTGATTCCTCAGTGCCTGACTGGAAAATATTCGATTCGACAACGCCTGAATGAAAAATATTCAGTTCGACAGCGCCTGACTGAAAAATATTTGATTCCTCAGTGCCTGACTGGAAAATATTCGATTCGACAGCGCCTGACTGAAAATATTCGGTTCGACAGCGCCTGACTTAAAAATATTTGATTCCTCAGTGCCTGACTGAAAAATATTCCATTCGACAGCGCCTGACTGGAAAATATTCGATTCGACAACGCCTGACTGAAAAATATTCAGTTCGACAGCGCCTGACTGAAAAATATTTGATTCCTCAGTGCCTGACTGAAAAATATTCCATTCGACAGCGTCTGACTGAAAAATATTCGGTTTGACAGTGCCTGACTGAAAAATATTTGATTCCTCAGTGCCTGACTGAAAAATATTCCATTCGACAGCGCCTGACTGAAAAATATTTGATTCCTCAGTGTCTGACTGAAAAATATTCCATTCGACAGCGTCTGACTGAAAAATATTCCATTGGACAGCGCCTGACTGAAAAATATTCCATTCGACAGTGTCTGACTGAAAAATATTCCATTGGACAGCGCCTGACTGAAAAATATTCGATTCGACAGCGCCTGACAGAAAAATATTCGGTTCCACAGCGCCTGACTAAAAATATTCGGTTCCACAGCGCCTGACTGAAAAATATTCGTTTCCACAGCGCCTGACTGAAAAATATTCGTTTCCACTGCGCCTGACTGGAAAATATTCTATTCGACATATCGCCTGACTGGAAAATATTCGATTGGAATCTTCACAAGTATTCAATTTAATTCGAAATGAAAAAAAAAAAAGATTTGACAGGACAGATACATTTTGGGGGGGATTTTGTTCAAACTGCACTTGCTACAGTGATGGGCTGAAGGAGAAACAAGATTTGTTTTTTATTATTATTATGATTCTACAGAGGCATTTGAACTGTCATTTACAGATGAAAAAAAAAATCTATACAAAGATTCGATTGGAGTCATCAAAGGTCCTGCATCATAAATCAGGAAATATCACAAAAGAACAAAAACATGGTAGAACAAAAACAGAAAAAAAAGTTTTTCTTGTTGTGGTCAGTAGTATAGATGCATTTAGTTTGTAAACCAGACATCAACATTTTAATAACTGACCTCAAAATAGTGGTTCAAGTGCACTGAAATATATTCTTATATGAAATCTATGAATATGAACATGAACCGAATATGAATTCTTCAGAACGTGCTTATTTGAATGTATATTAACCACTATTTTAGAATGTAATTAAGTATTATACAGTGCTGCTATTTAAATTAAGGACATAAGATGGTAAAATTTAGATTCATGGTGAAACTATGATAATGAAAGTCTCATCTCATTTTGTGATCAAGTTGATCAACTTTACAGCTCATTTGCTTGCAGAATAGCCCTGATTTTATAGGCATTATAAAATCCATTTGCACACTGAAATCCATTCGGCTACCGTGGACAGACTCGTTAGTCTTCAGCTGCTTACCATCCAGACTGAAGACACAGCATTATGCATTATATTGATCAACAATAAATAGATGAATGAATAAATTCAACATAAACAGGACACACTGGGATGTCCTAAGAAATACTGCCATCTAGTGACAATACATCGTCTGTATATCAACACTGAAATTATTATTATTATAATAACCACGAACTGCACAGGCCCAACCACTATGATAAATTATTTTCAAATAATTTAATTAAACTTAATCTTAGTCTTAATAAATTCACCAGGTCAAATAAAGATTTACTGAAGATAAATCTAGTGAGACTTTTTGTCAATAACTTGATTATATTAAATGTAAATTACTTATTCAAGTCCAAACTCAAAACACACTAATATACATGCAGATTAAATCAATTAGATGTACCTGCTGTGATTTTGAATTTGCTTGGTCATGTCGCGTAACTCCTCTTTCTCCCCGCAGGTGTTTCTGGACAGACAGTCTCTCGCTATCTTATGGTGTTACTGGCAGTCTTTCTCCGTCCCTGGATGTTTTAATTAATTTTCCTGCTGTAAAAATGATATAAAGTCAGCGGGAGCCTGAAGCTGCCTTTCTCAATATTCTTCGGCCTTGTAACGAGCAGCGGAGGGCCACTCTGGGTCACAGAAATCTTTCACTTCAGCCGGAGAGAGATGATTTGAACACTAGACGTGGCTTCCTGTTGATTACTAATGATCCCAGAAGTCTGCTGCCATATTCGTCACGCTAAATTCCAAAGAGATGCAAAGTGAATATTTATAGGGCTGTCCAAGCGATTACAGATTCAATCTAGAGCTGTATGATTCTTGATGAATTGATAATCACGTGTTTTTTTTGTTTTGTTTTTTTTTTATGATTTTGATTCTCACGCGATTCTGAACAGACGACTAAACAAAATAACATAATTTACTATAGCTTCTGACAAAATGTTAATTGCTGCAGTCTATTTAAAATGTTTAATTTGAATTTAATTATTATTATTTTTTATCGGATTGAAAGAATGATTCAATGACTCACTCATAAATACTAAACTTGTGTACACATTACCCAGATAGCACACGTACATCTGCAAGATGTCTGTTAAAGATCACTTCATCTGGAAAGCATCTGGTGTTTACTAACATCTGATAGACATCTTTAAGATGTCAGTTTAACATACATTCTAAATCATTACATCTTAAAGACATCTTCTAAACGTCTATTTGACATCTGACAGGAACGTCCTATAGACGTATTGCAGATGAGCAAACACTAAAAAATACGTCTTCCAGATGTAAACACACACATCAAATAGACGTCTCTGTGATGTACGTGTGCTATAGCCTGGATGAATCAGCGTTTTTGAACGAATCTCTTGAATGAATGATTGAGAGTATGTTTACACGACAACGATATGATTAAAATGGAGAAGTTTTCCTTTGAGTTTTCCACGTACAGACAAAAACGATCCCCTTTCACACAGATCCGCTAAAACGACTAAAAACGCTGTATTCTGCTCCAGGCCATTAGATGGCGATGACACACTATAGACTGAACACGTAATACGCATGTGCATGACGTCTTCGTTTTCAGAGATTCGCGTTTTTGTTGTTTACACGGCGACTGTTTTCAAAAACGTGCACTTTGAAACCTGTTTTCAAAAGTCTGCGTTTTCAGGCACCCAAAACGCCTTTATCGTGTAAACGAACGGCCAAAACGCATAACAAGTTGATGACATACGTTTTTAAGTCATTTGTCGCCACCTACTGGTGTAACGATGTAATTGATGCAATCGTTATTTGAAGCAGCAAGTTACTTTCAAAAAGATTTAGTAGAAATCAGTGTTTTTATCCGAGCTATAAACTTTTATCCCATATACTTCTATGATAATTTGAATATTTGTAACACAGAATCAACGATGCTGTGTGGTTGAAATTTTTGAATGTTACGGTATGATTTTGTCATTACAAAAAAAAAAAAGTAGCTTCAGAAAGAATTATTTGATTCAACATAGAATTTATTACACACATTTTTAGGGTCCATTTACACAACACAGTTTTCAACTAAAAACGGAAAACTTCATTTACACGACAACGGCGTTTTGGGGGCCAGAAAACACAAACTTTTGAAAACGATACTTTCATTGTCTCCATGTAAACTACAAAAACTTAAATTTGTGAAAACGGTCATGCGCATACATATTACGTAGGCGCGTAGTGTTTCTTTATAAAGTGACATCGCCATCTACTGGCCTGGCATGAATAATACAGTGATTTTAGTCGTTTTCACGGATCTGCGTGAACGAGGATGTTTTTGATAACTTTGTCGTCTGTACACGATAAACGCAAAGGAAAAAAGTTTCCGTTTTTAGAACATCATTGTTTTGTAAACAGACCTTTAGACTACAATGGCCATGATCTGTTTTCAGAAGCTGCATCTGTATTTAGTTATATTTACAGAGCATTTATTGCAGCTCAGAGGTGGCATGAATGCATTTACACTGCAATTACAGCTGCATAAAAATACCACAAGATTAATAAATGGGTATTAAAGGGATAGTTCTCCCAAAAATGAAAATTCTGTCATCGTTTTCTCACCCTCATGTCGTTTCAAACCTGTATTACTTCTTTCTTATGTGAAACATAAAAGTGTCTTAGTATTTTTTTGTTCATAATGGAAGTCAATGGTAACCAAAACAGTTTGGTTACCAACATTCATCAAAAATCTATTGGCTACATCACACAGTTATTGCCCTGCATCTGAATGCGTTAAAAATAAGTTTACCTTTTTAAATTTGATTTATTTCTGTACTCTGTATGTAATCGGTTACTGTGGCACACAGTAGGCTACACTTGTTTATTAAGTGTGTTACGTTAAGTATGAAAACTTAATCTGTGCTTTGGCTTGTCGTTCCGTGGTTCCTTGAATTAATTACAACATTGTAATTATGCGTGTATATTTAACTGGGCTGAAACTGATACACTAGTGTTTGAGTTCATGTAGAATGAAGGCAGTGGTAAATGTGGTCATGTGACAGTGAGAAATGGCCACAGGTGATCTGGTATCATATGTCACCTATTTCCATTGTTGTAGAGCTGTTTAGTCAATAGTTAGAGACACAAAAGCAGCATGTAAAGGGCCACGCACACAATCACAAAATAAATAATCATTTATTCGCCCTCATGTTGATCCAACCCTTTATGGCTTTCTTTCATTTGCAGAACATTTTAACTATAATGTTCGCACTGCTCTTTTTCTTTTTTTTTAACTACTGTATGACCAGGGTAGTCCATTCCCTAATGAATGACTCTTATGAGCCAGTTCTTTTAAGTGAATAAAAAACAAGCAGCACGATCATTGTGTAAGCTTTTAAGCTGGTTCTTTTTTGTGTGTGAATCAAAAGCATGACCAATGTAGTCCTTACAGACAAGCAGCTTATATGAGTAACTCTAGTGATTACAAGTCATAAAGTGCAGCAAGTGTAGCCCAATTCCTGTAGTGACTTTAGTGAATGAAAACACAACCAGTGTAGTCTAACCAATTCCCAATGACTCGGTTGAGTCGGTTCTTTTTATTGAATCAAAAACATACAGTGTGATCAGCGAAGGACTGACCGAACGAAAGACTTATAGGAACCGGTTCTTTTTAGCGAATCCAAAACATATGCACTGCGTCCGAATATAGGGCTATACCTTCATGTAATAGTAAGTAAGTTTCAAACCAAATGCAGTACGTACTATATAGGCTAGTATGAGATTTCAGACGCAGTAACGGTGCGACCCGTGAAGCTCGACTCAGGAACGAACGAACGACTCTTAGGAAACAGTTCTTTTTTTAGTGAATCAAAAACATATTACGATCCATTTTGCCAGTAGAATTTTATAAAAACAAAATGAATGAATAAATGGAATAATTAATTAAATGTTGTTAACACGTTTGCTTAGTTTAATTGTTTATTATTTTTATTTGTAGAATTGTTTGCTGATTTTTAATTGTTTTGTCTCAATTATTAGATTGCTTTGATTACTTTTATGGTGCTTTTTATCCTTGTTCGACCATGGTCACTATATCATGGAAGCTTGTTTCCGCCATTGAATAAAAAATAAAAATGTAATTGTGACTTTTTATCTCACAATTCGGACTTTTCGTTTGTGCAGAATCGCTTGATATAAACTTTTGTGAGTTATAAAGTCATAATTACGTGAAATTCTGACATTTTTCTTGCAAATCTGCCTTTTTTTCCCTCACAATTATGGCTTTTTTCTTGCAATTTTGACGTTTTCCCTCGCATTTGCAAAATTCTGACTTATTCTTTTCTCTGAATTTCAAGATAAAAAAAAATTTCACCTTATTTCTTTACAAATAAAAGCCCTAGAGGTTTGGAATGACGTGATGGTAAGTAAACGATGACAGAAGTTTTTCCCTACGCCCTTTGTGTCTGGGGCAACAGTTGTTACACTGTGAAAGGGAAGACTGAGGTGGGGGTCAGTAGCATATGTTTCCTTTTATATGCCACAAAATGCCAGTATGGCATCTTCTTTTTGACATGAACTTCAAGTGACACGAGCATTTGTCTCTGGTAAACAACTATAAATGGTTTTGACGGCTTTTCTTGAGTGATTTATGGCAGGCCTACCTGCCTTCAGTCACTTATAGCGCACACCTGCATTTGCTTCTCATCACGTCAATGCCGAAATATCAATGCTTCTACGATCATAATCCCAAAATGGAGATAGTCTTTACTTTTAAAAGTCTATGATATTTCAGATCTGGGTAATTAAGTATCTTGGGCGAATCAAATGGTGTCAGAATTGACAGACATGCCAACTGGTGTCCCGAGTGCGAACGGCAATGAGAAATACCGGAGATTTTGCGGGATTTCAGAGCGAGTGTAAACGGCGGGAAGCGTGTCGAGGTGTGAACGGGTTCCAGACAGTCATAAGTGCAACACGACAGGCATGCAGTGGTCTAGAGGTATTCCAGTGTCCCAGATCTAGTAATGATGACCATAGGGATTGTAATTGAATACTCTTTCGGTGATAAAGCAAGTGACAATGACTCTGTCCGACTCTGTTTCACAGTTCGGTTCATTTTGGAGGGGTGTGAAGCTCTGAAGCTTTTCTTCAAATTCAAAGGTTGATCCCTTTTAAGGAGGACTCTTCGGGACAGAAGCATACCTCCCTCTAGTGGTTAATAGCAATGCAGCTTTTCTGTTTGCACATCCAATAATCCATTCCAACAGCTTTTGGGATTTCGATTAGGAATTTGTTAAAGTTTGTATCACTGTTGTTCTGCAATTTATTTTGTCCTTTCATTGCTAAGATGGAACATTTTTCTGTTCATTTTCTTGTAATCCAGATTATTTGGGGAGCCCCAAGATTAGTGAACCATTTTGTATTTTGCATAATATTGAATAAAACCTGTTATATAGCCTACCTTGTATGTACTGTTGCCTATATCTTATCTAAAATGTGCTTTACGACACATTTAGCCGATTTTCAAAACATTTTAATCCGTATTTTAACAGGGAACTCTGGCTTACGTTCTGGCAAAGGTTCTCTCAAAGTTATGAACAAACGTTCAAAGTAATGCGGTCTTTAATAAGGTTATTAAAACAAAAATGTTATTTACGGGAGGAAACATTTTGGTTGGATGTTAGTGTAATGTTTTTTGAAGGGGTCATCGGATGCCCACACTTTCCACAAGTTGGTATGATTCTTTAGGGTCTTCATGTAAAGTTTGTAACATACTTAGGTTAAAATTCCTTAATGGTTGTGTAAAACAACACCCTTTTTACCTCCTCAAAAACAGCTCTGTTCACAGCGACCCGTTTCGGTGCATGTCTCTTTAAATGATAATGAGCAACAGCTGACCCCACCCCTCTCTTCAATGGGGCGTGTCACAGAAGACACATAAAGTGCTGCCTTGGCGGACAGTATACAAATGGCTGAGGGCGGAAATATGCTAATACAGGAAATATGCTAATACGGGGCGGTCTGTCAGCGGCCGTGGGCGGAGCATGAGCAATATGACATCATATTGCTCAGGACATCCAAACGGCCTGATTATTGAGAGTGTTTGGGCTTTTTGAGGATAAAAAAAGGAGTGAATGGATTTTTTTTCATCGTATGGTGGTTGTGTCCACACACTGCAAAGACACATTTATGTGCAAACAACATATAAAAGTGAATTTTGCATCCGATGACCGCTTTAAAAGCTACTTTCCCCCCCACATGATTCAGAGAACATTCAAAATTCTCATATAATGCTTGCAAAATGATGAAATAGAGAGACAATTTCTCTAACGTTAAATATAAAAAAAACTGAATGCTTCGAACGTTCTGAAAACATTCAGAAATAATGTTTTTAAAATGGGAAAGTTAGCAAAGCCTTCTATATTTTTGTTAATTGGGTTTTTCTTAAACATATATAATTAGTCATGTCAAATTGATTAATCAAGATTAATCGCATTTACGATATTATATATATATATATATATATATACAATAATATATATGCACAAATATAACTATAAATGTAAACACAAACTTGTATGTTAGATGCGATTAATCGATTTGACATCACTAATAAATATCCTTATCCTTAATTGATTTTGATATTGTGTACTGTTGACTATTGATTTTTTTCTAGTCCACTGGAAATGTATTTTAAAAAAAAATGTTTTAAGCATAAACTTCACAAAAATTTTTTTGTCGATAAATCTTAAAAATGTATCCCTAATTCTAAGTCTTACTATCCTAAACAATTTTGCCCTTCCAATAAATGTGACCTGGAGAGTGTTTAGATATTTTTTTATGAAAAATAAGACAAATATTAGCCTAAATCATATTGGTCATACTGACATTGGCCAAAATGTTGAGAATTGCAGTGAAATGTCTTCTCTTATTAGCATGTTATTGTTATGATCTCGCTGGAGTGTGATCATCAGCTTGTTGATGCCTCAAAAATGGTGATTTGAAAGTGATGCTCACACACCTCTCAACCCAAATCACATCATCCCTCAAAACAGCGAAGGTCAGACTGTAAATTAAATCCAATCCCCATGTTCATCGCTCTGACCTCATTGAGCCCTGTTACATAACACCAGTTTTTCCATCAGAGAGGACCTTCATTATCACGCAAGCAGGTGTTGATTATCCCCTGTAAAACCAGTCTTAACAGTCCTTACAGTGAAGAGGCATCTGCCGCGCAGTGACATTACAGGACTGTAGCGCTGGCATATGTTCTCATCTGTCGTGTGGCGCTGCCTTCTGCTGAGTACACACTCACCGAAACATCAACATTTCTGGAGTTTGGTCTGACGTAAAGGAACGTGTCGGGTAGTAAGTGGGACATTCTGTCAGTTAGGCAAAGATTTGATTCATTCCTTGATTCAAACAAACAAAAATCACATGTAATGCACTTATGGATTGGTCACCCAAAAATGAAAATGTTATCATCATTTACTCACCCTCAAGTTAGTCCAAACCTGTATGAGTTTATTTCTTCTGCTGGACACAAAAGAATATATTTTGAAGGATTTGGGAAACCAAAAAGTCGATGGACCCCATTGACTTCAATAGTATTTTTTTTTTTCTCCAAACTATGGAAGTCAATGGGGTCCATCGACTTTTTGGTTTCCCAAATTCTTCAAAATATCTTCTTTTGTGTTCAGCAGAAGAAATAAACTCATACAAGTTTGGAACAACTTTGGGTCAACTGTTTGGTTACCCATATTCTTCAGCAGAAGAAAGAAATAAGGATATATGCTCACAAATAGATAATTTCAACTGGAGAAACAAACCTCATAAAATTAAGAAAAATAAATGATGTTAATAAATTATGTGATGGTGGGTTAAATGTTCTTAATTATACTATTTTAAAACAAATTAACTGGCTTAAAAACATTTGGCAAGCCAGACAGCAACATAGTGTCGGCCCAGATCCGGGCCACATCTGGTACATGTGGATTCAACACTATGTTGCTGTCTGGAAAAGTGGGAATTTATTTTCCT
>JARWKJ010000020.1:30741812-30759312 GCA_029959095.1 Rhinichthys osculus
CGGGACTCCCGCAAACTAGAAATATCTATGAATAAAACATATAAAGACTTATAGATTTGTATTCATCTGTTGCAGAAAAGCAACTAGAACAACTAAAACAAAATAGAAACGATTTACAGGCCAGAGTTTCTATTCATAACATGTTTGCAGCGTTGAGCGATGTAGCCAATCATAGACATATGTGTTGATTTCTTGAACACAATTGGCCAATCAGAAGCATTTAAGATAGACTCCCCTCACCGCTCAAAACGGACTTTTTGTTCAGTGCTGAATTATGTATGCTGGTACATCCTCTAATTATAAGTTAACAAAGTGTGGATATTATGAAAGATTCATTGATAATAACAGAGATGTGTGAGATCGCGATGAACTGTCAGCTTTTTAGGGATTATTAAGGGAGCGCACTTTGAGCGCATTCAGTCATGCCAGACCATGCACGCAGTAGCTGCTTGCTTTTATGTTAAATTAACAGTGGTTTGTGTGTTAATGCTTTAATAAAAAAATAATTTATCATAGGGTAGGGTCAGGTTTTGTTTACATCCATTTTATTTATTGTTTTTGATATTTATTCAAGTGCATTTTTTTCAGAGACTGAGAGTCCATTGCTTTTATTGTTTTTGGTTGTTTTGTTCATTTATTGTGGATATTTAAAATGTTTTCCATTTTCAGTGTTAAATAGTCTTTAGAAATAAAAGTTTTTTGATCTTTGAAAAGGTGTAGGGTAGGCCTACCTGCATTATTATGCCATTATCATTATTTTAGATGTAAATGGTCTCAGAACGACAATATTCTTTCTTGGTCCTCCACCAGCCAAAAAAACTTGCTCAAGTTCTGTGTGGAAGCATTTTATTATATCATATTGTTATTATCTTTTCAATGACGTTCCTTGTTACATGTTCATTGCTGGATTTATGGAAAAACATCAACCAATTTTGCATATCCATAATTATTATAATGGATATAATTAAAGAATACTAAGTATTCTTAGTATAAATATATAATGTAAGTCTTACACTATAACGTAAATTAGAAGTGTAACGCAAAAAAAAGTATTTTTACGCCTATTTGGAATTTTACTCGAATACAAATACAAATACAAATACTTTTCCCCCCTCAACAAATACAAATACAGATACAAATACCGGCTGCTTTGCACACCCCAACTTGCCCAATACGGTTCCTGGAGATCCAAATACAACTGAACCGGCTGTTCAGGGGCCCTTGATAAAAAGTCAGGTGTGTTGGAGCAGGGTTGAATCAGAAACAGGATTAGACACCCCTATTATAGACCTTTGGGTACGTTTACACAACAACGGTGTACTAAAAACTGAAACGTTTTACCTTTGCGTTTCACTCCGCCCAAGTAGCAGTGCTTCGCCTTCTGAGAATATAGTTCCCAGTATGTCTACCGTTAAAAGATGGCTGTGTCTCATATGACCTTGTTATTTGTACACACTGTGACTATAAAAATCACAACATATTCTGTAAATAGGAAAATGTACGTTATTTTGTCACTTATTGGGAGCATGTATGCTAGCTGTAGCCATATACTTCCAGTCTTTGTGCTAAGCTAAGCTAGCGGATTGGATTAAAAACTATCTTACAGAACGAACACAATGTGTTTCTATAGATGGCCTTAAATCAGACTTTTTAGAGATTTCCAAGGGTGTTCCTCAAGGTTCGATTTTAGCTCCTATTTTATTTTCTATATTCATAAATAATATTGGAAAGGATGTGCAAACTGCTAAACTACACCTTTACGCAGATGATACTGTGATATATTCAGTTGCCCCTTCACTGAACCAAGCTATAAAACACCTTCAGTTAGCCTTTCAACAGTTACAATTTTCACTACATGGCCTCAAGTTAGTGCTAAATACTAAGAAAACCAAATCTATGACGTTTTCAAGGGCTTGTTCCCAATCCCCAGATAATATACAGTAACTATTAACACACTAAAGGGGGATTTAATTTAAATTGTCTCATCATGATATAAGTATTTAGGTTTTTTTCTGGACAACAAACTTTCTTTTAATGTTCATGTTGAAAAGCTTGTAAAAAAGCTGAAACTAAGGCTGGGGTTTTACTTTAGGAATAAGGCTTGTTTTAACATGTTAGCTAGAAAAAAACTTGTGTAGGCTACCTTTTTGAGTGTTTTGGACTATGGTGATGTTGTTTACATCCATACTGTCTCTAGTAGGCCTACTCTCCACCTTTAAATTCGGTGTATCATACTGCTCTACGTTTTTTAACTAACTCTGGTTCCCGTACTCATCATTGTACGCTGTATGAACTGGTAGGCTGGCCGTCACTAAGTCTACGTAGACAACTTCATTTGCATATTTTTCTATACAAGGCCATGTTGGGTAAATTGCCGTCATATCTATGTAATCTCCTGATGAAAAATTCAAGCAGTTTTCATCTCCGATCCACGAGGTGGTTTTCTTACCAGGTTCCAAGGGTTTTTACTGAGCTGGGAGAAAAAAAAGCTTTCTCTTACTTTGCATCATGGTCTTGGAATAACTTGCTAAATTTGCTACATCTAACTGATCTAGTCCCATTAAATTAATTTAAGGCCATGTTAAAATGCCATATAACACAAAAATGTAACTGCCATATGTGACCTGTTCTTTTCTATGTGTGATGCTTGTTTGTTTGTTTGTTGATTATGTTGTATTTTGTATTTAAATTGTAACTGGTGTGCCGTCTTGGCCAGGTCTCCCTCGAAAAAGAGATTTCGGTCTCAAGGGACTTCCTGGTTAAATAAAGTAAAAAAAAAAAAAAAAAAAAAAAAAAAAAAAGCTAAAATCACAAAAAGTCCATTAATCAAACTTTCATAACTCGATCTTCCGATCAAATGCATGTAAATAGCATGTAATGCCTTAAAAAATCATCTTCTACCTTTTCTTAATGCATAATACATTTTTTATATAATATTTGCTCAAACATTTATGCCTTTACTGTTAATTTATTTTTGGTTATTCAAATTATGGTTCTTACTTGCGCATTTGTGATTTAAGCAGATTTTTTTCAGAAGTTCTTCTGTGTGTATAAATACAAATAATCCACGTATCAGTGAATGACACATTGTCTAACACTGAACAAACATGCACCACCGAAGAATTCTTTCTTTCTTTCTTTCTTTCTTTCTTTCTTTCTTTCTTTCTTTCTTTCTTTCTTTCTTTCTTTCTTTCTTTCTTTCTTTTTTCTTTCTTTCTTTCTTTCTTTCTTTCTTTCTTTCTTTCTTTCTTTCTTTCTTTCTTGCTTGTTTTTTTTCATTGCTTCCTTCTTTGCTAACTTGCTTGCTTCCTTGGCTGCGTTCCTGTCCAAAATGGTCATGTCCTTCACTTGCTAACTTCCCTCCGTCTCGTTCACTTGGATGTATGTCATTGCTTACGTTGCATGAGTGCCCACTACTGGAGGAACCTTTGCAATAGAATTAGAATCCACTATGGGGTTTATTTATTTATTATTTTTTTCCCTTACGAAATTGTTTAATGCAGCATTCTATATGTATATAGGTGTGTTTGAGTTGTTTACATTTATTTTAAAAATAATTAAAATATCATAGAGTTGTTTGTGATGGGGTAAATTAAACACAATATGCATTGATGTCACAATCGTGTTGCATTGTGGGATATGGAGCTGCCTGAAGTGTATATGAAGTAGTCTCGCTCCCTCTGTCAAAATCGAGGGGTTGAGGGTCTGTCCATATAAACTTCCCTCGTCCACTTCACGAAGTGGAACGCACTTCAAAATGGCGGCCGGGATTCGCCTGAGGGGAAGTGTTTAGGGAAGTTTGCAAGTGTGTGTCTAAAAGTGGACTAGAACACAGCCCTTCTTTGTTTCCTTCCTACTTTGCTTCCTTCCTTCTTTGCTTCCTTCCTACTTTGCTTCCTTCCTTCATTCTTTCCTTCCTTCTTTGTTTCCTTCCTTCTTTGCTTCCTTCCTTCATTCCTTCCTTCCTTCTTTGCTTCCTTCCTACTTTGCTTCCTTCCTTCATTCCTTCCTTCCTTCTTTGTTTCCTTCCTACTGTGCTTCCTTCCTTCCTTCATTCCTTCCTTCCCTCTTTGCTTCCTTCCCTCTTTGCTTCATTCCTTCCTTCCTTCTTTGCTTCCTTCCTTCATTCCTTCCTTCCTTCTTTGTTTCTCCCTTCTTTGCTTCCTTCCTTCATTCCTTCCTTCCTTCTTTGCTTCCTTCCTTCATTCCTTCCTTCCTTCTTTGTTTCCTTCCTTCCTTCCCTCCCTCCCTCGCTTCCTTCCTCCCTCCCTCCATTCCTTCCTTCCTCCCTCCCTCCCTTCCTTCCATACATCCATCTCTCCATTCATTTAAATTTCTTTCCATCCATCTGAATATCTTTATATAATTAATCCTTCCTTCCTTCCTTCCTTCCTACTTTGCTTCCTTCCTTCTTTGCTTCCTTCCTACTTTGCTTCCTTCCTACTTTGCTTCCTTCCTTCTTTGCTTCCTTCCTTCTTTGTTTCCTTCCTTCTTTGCTTCCTTCCCTCTTTGCTTTCTTCCTTCTTTGTTTCCTTCCTTCTTTGCTTCCTTCCTTCTTTGCTTCCTTCCTTCATTCCTTTTTTGCTTCCTTCCTTCTTTGCTTCCTTCCTACTTTGCTTCCTTCCTACTTTGCTTCCTTCCTTCTTTGCTTCCTTCCTTTATTCCTTCCTTCCTTCTTTGTTTCCTTCCTTCTTTGCTTCCTTCCCTCTTTGCTTCCTTCCTTCTTTGTTTCCTTCCTTCTTTGCTTCCTTCCTTCATTCCTTCCTTCCTTCTTTGCTTCCTTCCTTCATTCTTTCCTTCCTTCTTTGTTTCCTTCCTTCTTTGCTTCCTTCCTTCTTTGCTTTCTTCCTTCTTTGTTTCCTTCCTTCTTTGCTTCCTTCCCTCTTTGCTTCCTTCCTTCTTTGTTTCCTTCCTTCTTTGCTTCCTTCCTTCATTCCTTCCTTCCTTCTTTGCTTCCTTCCTTCATTCCTTCCTTCCTTCTTTGCTTCCTTCCTTCATTCTTTCCTTCCTTCTTTGTTTCCTTCCTTCTTTGCTTCCTTCCTTTATTCCTTCCTTCCTTCTTTGTTTCCTTCCTTCTTTGCTTCCTTCCCTCTTTGCTTCCTTCCTTCTTTGTTTCCTTCCTTCTTTGCTTCCTTCCTTCATTCCTTCCTTCCTTCTTTGCTTCCTTCCTTCATTCTTTCCTTCCTTCTTTGCTTCCTTCCTTCATTCCTTTTTTGCTTCCTTCCTTCTTTGCTTCCTTCCTACTTTGCTTCCTTCCTTCTTTGCTTCCTTCCTTTATTCCTTCCTTCCTTCTTTGTTTCCTTCCTTCTTTGCTTCCTTCCCTCTTTGCTTCCTTCCTTCTTTGTTTCCTTCCTTCTTTGCTTCCTTCCTTCATTCCTTCCTTCCTTCTTTGCTTCCTTCCTTCATTCTTTCCTTCCTTCTTTGTTTCCTTCCTTCTTTGCTTCCTTCCCTCTTTGCTTCCTTCCTTCTTTGCTTCCTTCCTTCTTTGTTTCCTTCCTTCTTTGTTTCCTTCCTTCTTTGTTTCCTTCCTTCATTCCTTCCTTCCTTGTTTGTTTCCTTCCTTCTTTCCTTCCTTCCTTCATTCCTTCCTTCCTACTTTACTTCCTTCCTTCTCTGCTTCCTTCCTTCTCTGCTTCCTTCCTTCTTTGCTTCTTTCCCTCTTTGCTTCATTCCATCCTTCCTTCCTTCCTTCCTTCTTTGCTTCCTTCCTTCTTTGCTTCCTATCTTCCTTCATTCCTTCCTTCCTTCCTTCTTTGCTTCCTTCTTTCATTCCTTCATTCCTTCCAGGGGAGAGCCTGTAGTTAATTCTTGTATTCTGGCCTTGTTGTCGTGCTGATTTCAAGGGGCTTTTAAAAAAAAAAGAAAGGCAAAATATTCTATATAATATGATTCACAATGAAAAGTGCAAGATCAGCACGCTGTTGCTATGGTTGCGTCCTTTGTGACTTCTGTCCGCTAGCATTTACTTGCTGACAAATGAAAATATGCACTCTGACTAATTTGTAATCTTATTGTTATAATGAAATGTTTGAAACCCCCTAGAAAATGATATATTGCTTACATGCATGTGACTCACATCCCACCCTTTTGTTTTGATGAAATTTTAGAGGATCAAAACTCCTCATAATACATTAGGCACATCGGTTATACATTGTATACTTAGAACGCTTTTAGAATAAAGTTTAGCCTTCTCAGTGTTGGAAACAAGAATTCTGCCAAATGTAACTACAGCTCTGTAATTTGAAGGGACGGGTATATTGACGAGAAGAGGGTCCAGTCGGGGCGGATCAAGATTTAAGAGCCGATTTCACTTTCTCTCACTCAAACAAACTGTCAGCTCTTTTTGTGATACCATGAGAGCGTCATATCAATAGGAGGCCATTATAGCTCTGTGAGCTTTTTGTGATCTGCCTAAGGGTTTCTGCTTACTTTCATCAGCCGAAGGATGTATTAGGCGACACAAAATCAATAGTGCGTTGTTCAAACACTCTCCCACCTGTTATAAATGCAGACCATGGTTGAAATGAGTATATTGATTTATGCTGCTTGTTTTCCGTTGAAGTTTGACTGGCGTGTTGCTCATTATGTTTGCACAAGGATCTTAATCCCAAGATTTCGTGGCAGATGTGACAGTTGCATTAATTCTGTCTGTGGTGATTTGTGGTGAAAGAGAAAGCACTTGATAACCATCTATCAATTATAAACGAACTTTCGCGAAACGGAGCAGGTACCAGCTCATCCACACTGCTGTAAACAAGAAGCCACAAGCCATTTTAGCCAGTGAAGAACACAAGAGCAATGATGTAGATGCAGAATGTCCCAAAACAGTATCTGGACGTTTAAAAATGCGTGAATGCCACTGCATTAGATAAATGGTCAAACGAAAGGTATTTTTTTTAAAGAATGAGAGCAGTTTTTGGACGGAATTTGGACACAAAAAATGCTGAGATGTAAGTAACTACATGTCCAGGAGAGGGCGCTTTTATCACACCTGATAGGGCTCAGGCTATTGACAACACACTGATTCTTGGCCTAGGGCTAAACATAGCAGCAAGATGTAGTCATTTCTAACAATATAAGCTATGTCTCTAAGTTGTTGCATAAGGAGGCATGTTCTATGGCCATCAGAAAGACGATATTTTAGATTTTGACCTTTACTGTGCAAAATATAGGCACATAAGGTTATTCTGTGCAAATACATCGTGTGTATATTTAATTTCATTTCAGTTATTGCATCATTAAAGTCAGCCTTTCATCTTCTAACTTTAAAGATGAATAGAAACACAAAACTTTTTTTTATTAATCATAGAATGATGTACGTAACTGTTGTATACCTTCCCTTTGAAGTCACATTACCGACATATAGCTTCACAAGGTCCGCTTTGATGTGTTCAATCCAGTGCTGGATTAATTACAGAGTCAAGGTTTTTCTTGATAAAGCGGCCTTTGAGTGTTCAAACAGGAACACACACATTCATCTACAGTATGAACTACACTCTTCCTTCAGACAATTCTGAATTACTGTCCAGTTTGAAGTTAAATAATGCATTTTTAATGAAGGAATTCTTGAACTAGCAGAAATCTTACCCAGGATGAACTTTGCAGAGCCTGGATTTAGTACACTGATCCTTTCTGCATTTTTTTTTTTTTGTGTGTGTGAGCTTTTCAGGGTCGGTAACACTGATCTGAGATCTGAGATCTGAATTCCTCATTATAGTTTAGATAGTTTAGAGTATAGTTTAGTTTAGATATGATTTGCCTGGCGTGCCCAGGCCTGCCCTGTGGTACATACATTCAGTACAGGATCCAGACAGAAGGCCAGATACCATTTTATACACATTCTACTGTATCTTTGCTGCCAGAATGTGAATTATTGGGGATTTTTGGGGGGCTATGGTACGTTTTAAACATGTACTGTACATTTCAGCACAGTGCTACTTAAAATGTTTAAGTTAGTTTGTGTTAAGTCAGAACGTTGAACAGATTCTCATTAGAAATCTGAAATTGTGTTTGTTTGAGGCGACACAAGCAGTAGTACAGTAGTGTTCTTAGTATCAGACATACTGTACATCAAATTTACATTTCACAATAATGTAAAACCTTTAATTTTGTGTTTAAAAGCTTTCGGATCGCTAACTGTTAGCTAACTGTGAACTGCGTACAAAGGTGGCATTCCTAGATTAAAAAAAAAAAGCTTTTGACACTATTGATCACAGTTTATTAATGATGACACTGGAGAGATATGGTTCTAGAGGAAAAGCCTTCTCTTGGTTAAGAAGTTAACTTGATGATAGATCTCAATTTGTACAAATAAATAATGTTAAATCGGATCTAAATAAAGTCACTTTGTTCCACAAGGTTCGGGGCTAGGCCCCATTTTTTTGCTACCGTCCAAGCATTGCTATTTACTTCAGGCCCTGCAAATGTACTGTAGCTCAAGTAGTCATTTACCAGATGTAGTAGTAATTTCTTGAATCTTAATTTTACAATCATCTTTTTTCCCATCTTTTGCTGGGGACTACCTTGCCATAGTTCTTGATGGAATGGCAAATGGAGTTGACATGCTATGAATATTTTGTCCTGCAGCATCTCAGGGATGATGTTTAGTCCCAAACATCATCATATTGAACTGTGAAGTGCCAGCTGTCACAAGCCATTAGAGCACTACCGGTAGGAAGAAAGGGCTTCTACGGGCATATGTGCATTCTGCACTTGGGAATACTGGGACCTTTTTTCCTCCTAATATTTGAAGCTTTGATATCATTGAACGCTCCTTGGCAAAATCCTCTGAACTGAGGTTAGAACATTTGGGAAGTGGTAGCGCAGGAGACTAGTCGGATAACATAAATGTCAGCAAGCCGGCATAATGTGTGGTAACTGTCCCCAAAGTGGTCCTAGGAGCAATCTTAAAATGGAAAGAACAGCGGTTCTTGGGAATAGGACCAGTACTTCATTAAATAGTACCTGCATGTCATCCTAGTCCATTATATGGCCAGCTTGTCCACCAAAACCCCATATCTGAAGACTCATAGGCCTCTTTACACCTGGTATTAATACCCACCTTGGGTGATCCGATCACAAGCGCTCAGCCAAGACAGATTGCTGTTTAGAGCTGGTATTAACATGAGTCCTGAATGTGTCTCCAGTGCCCACTTGCAAAAGGGTAGGACAAGGTCCCTTTAAGGCTAGTCAGTTCACTTGGCGGCCATCTTGGAAATGACTTCAGGCAGCTATTTGCTATGTAGGTGAAACAGTTCCCAGAATGGTGGAAAGACTGAAATCTCTATTTGTCAAAATTGTTTTAACAATGGTAGCCATTCAATCAGACAACAAGGATTTCAACCTTTATTTTGATGGTCCCTTTTGAACGTTCTGTTGACTATAAGTAACTTTGCAACTACATGTTCACTAACTGTCATTAGAGTATTAGTAGCCTGTCTGGTTAATATCTGTTAAGTCTTTATTGTGATGGTCCTCAACAGACATTCTATTGACTTATAAGTAACATTGCAACTACATTTCAACTTATTCTAACCCCAACCCTACCAGTCTACTAATACTGTACTAACACTCCAATGAGAGTTATTAGACATGTATGTGCAACGCTCCTTATAGTCAACAGCATGTGTTAAAGGGACCATCATAATAAAGTGAAATCTAATTTTAGCCTCTTTAGCTAAAATTATGCTAAACATTATCCAGTTAATAATGGTCATGTGCAGTATCCAAACTCATGAGTTTATCCATTTATCCATGTTGTATTCAAACCCATAAATACAAACTTCCTAGGAAGACTTGAAGGCAACTTTACCTAAAATGGCTATTTGCATACCTGGGCTGAACCATTTCGAAAATAGAACTTGAATGATAAGAACACAAAGTGTTTCCAAGATCTTTTGGAACCTGTTTACATCTGTTTCTGGCACTGAGAACCAGTCCTTGCGTTTCTGGCATACGTCCATTGTATATTTAGGAATATTCTAGCGTTTGGTCTCTGGCTATTCCCTCTTCTCGCTCGACTGTATTTCAAAGAGCCAAAGATATTTTGTACACCTGTTATTCCTCAGTCTACAGCATCCATTTAGTGAAACAACTCGCCGACTGTCTGGCTTTTCACTGGATTAAACACATTCTTGCGAATAAGGGGCGTTATCCCAAGCAGAAAAAATACAATTATTACATGCGGTCAGGCTTTTGTGTAACACCTGCACTTTCTAAAAGGACCAGGTAAACGAGGGAGAGCGCTTCACACCTGTGTGAAAATTTGAAAATGATGGTGTCTGCACCAATCGAATAGAATCGCAACCTGGGCCCGTTGAACAGAAACAATTGAAATGCTAGCTAAAAAGATAATATGCTTCCGAATCTGGCACTTCCAAGCGGCAACAGATTTTTAATGAAAAGTTAAACTTCAGAAACATTACAGGAGCCGCCATCTGGACACACCATAAACAGAGTTACTATAATTACTACCATGAGACATTAATGGGCCCTGCTTTTCCAACAAACCTCCCACAAGAAACTGCTCATCCTTTCCTCCTTCTGAGTTTCTTGAAATTATAACATACCCACAGTTGTATGGCCAGTTTTATGGTACACTACATCACCGGCCCACACTGTAACTCAAGTCATCAGAAGGCTCTGACGTATGTTTCTTCTTTTATTTTCGCTTCTAGTTTCTTGGTTCAGCCTCTTCACTTGGTGTTCAGAAATGTTGATCCCAAACCTCCTCAAGAGACCTCGAAAGACAGTGTCCTTACATTGCCTCGTTTGGAAGCATGAAGCCCATCAACTGTAGACAGAGATTGTTTCTGACAAGTGCAGGGTCCATCTGATTTGTACATGCATTAATGTATACGTTGGCGGACCGCCATTAAAAAAAAAAAGGCAACATCAGCTGCCAGACAGGTTCTTGTGGATCTTTTGGAAAATACTTTTAGCTGATATTAAGATCAAAGAAGCTAAAATAAATAAATAAAACGGACCAAGCCAAAGAGGTCATCCAAATTTAATACGCAGTCAAGACGGAGTGCCTGAATCAGCACTGGAGAATGAGTGTGATGTATCATCTCACGGTTTCAATGAGGTCCTGGAAGGGGGTAGTGATTGGCCAGCAGCCAAACAAACTGCAGAACCCAACTGGCCACAGGTCAGGCACAATACCGGCTTGAATGAGACGTGAATCTCAACTTGGTCCCAAACAAAGCCATTTACAGGATGGATGGAATCTTGTGGGCCTGTATTATGGATAAGGGAGCTCTTTTTTAACCTCCAACTGAGATTTATCCACAACTTGTGGCGGGTTGAATTGCTCAGGCAGGAGCCTTGGTCTCTCAGGACTGATGGGTAATGTGAGCTTGTGCCAGGCCCACAGATCAGCACAAGGACAATTTTTAAGAGGCACGAGCTGTGAAGTAATGGCTACCCTTCTGCTTTTCATTTTGTTACATCTTCTTCTTCTTAGTTTTATTAAATAAGATGCTAACGTAAGCAACACTATTACTACTACCATTGTTGGGGTAACACGTTACAAGTAACGCGAGTTACGTAATCAGATTACTTTTTCAAGTGACTAGTAAAGTAATGCACTACTTTTAAATTTACAACAAAACAAATTAGCTACTTTTTCAAATAAGTATCTTTGTTTTTCCAATTTATCGACTAACACATTTTCTGTCGTCATGTTGAGGGAAATCAGGGTAAGTGCAGAGGCGTTGTGTGGGCCGTGATGGTCATTGTAGATCTAGACTAAATGTGAACATTCATTTACTCATCTCACTTCCACAAAAACAGATCAGTGTTGATGGATAAAAAAAGTGAAATGCAAACTTATTACACAAACCTCCAATAATTAAGTGTAAAATTACACAAATATAGCCTTGTTTATGTATTTAATCTCAATTTATTAATGCATGTCTTTGCTGCTGACCTTCGATGATCCAATTTAACCATACCAACAAGCAAAAATGACACAAAATCACATAAACATAATTTCTTCTCCTGCGTCCTCTTCTTCTGTGATCCAGAAAGGCAAAACAGCTGAAAGGTTTGTTTGAGCAGCGCCCTCTACTGTACAGGCATACATTTGCATTTCCTTCAGCCTGAGGCTTATTTATCTCAATTTTGGTGCGAAAGGGCCTTTACATTTTGCTAAAGTAGAATTTTTTGTTATTAAAAAAACAAAACACCATCAGAATACCTTAAACTGTGTAGAAACATGCTGAAAAACAGTAGTTATAAAACACTAGCAACCGTAAAGCAATATGCTAACAATGCCCTACTTGCAACTACTTTTAGCCACTGATTCAAATTTTCTTTGAAGAAATGAAGAATGCTAATGTTTTGTGGCAAATTTGTGGCGACAACACAGGAAGATACCTCTATAGGAAAATAGGTTTTTAGCATAGGGTGATGAAATACATGATGAAAAACAGGATCATATAAATTCTCTTGACTTTTATTCTTGGGTAGGTGTTTCAGAAAGCCCATATATCAAACACAGCACCTCTGGCTAATTTATTGCCGTCAAATTTATTACCACATTCAGCTCTTTGATGAAAGACATGTCCTTTTCTTTCTCTGTAGTTCTATTCTATTCTATTCTATTCTATTCTATTCTATTCTATTCTATTCTATTCTATTCTATTCTATTCTATTCTATTCTATCATTCTGCAGGAGTCCATTCCACTTGTGTGGGGATGCTAAAAGAGATTCAGCCCTCCTACACTGTAGTCTTTTGTTTGGGCTGCTGTAAAAGTTCTGTTACTTTGTCATATCTTCTAATTATGGACTGCGGGTATTAATTGCTTTTTATCGGTAATGTCCACCCACTCCCTTATTGTGCCCATAGGGGTGTAGGGAGCTTTACTGACTCTCACATACTGAAAGTTGGAACAGAGAGGGTAAGTACGAAGTTCGCGAACACCATCGTTCAACGTGACCTTTTGTCATTCCTTCACTATTGTTCCTGCCTCCTTATGGGCTGTAAAAGGATAAGATGAGTTGATGGGTTATTAGCATTGTATTATGAATGAGATGGTTATTATATTCTAGAATCTCATTATTAAGCGTTAAATTCCAAGATCCGATCTCTTTTGGCACAATGTATTCCGCATGCAGGTCTAAATCATGTAAAGTTGTGGACATTGACATCTAATTTGTTGTTATTGGCATTGTGCTTTTCATTGTTCACTGTGGCCATTAGTTCCATGTTCTTTTCCAAATGCGCTGTGATTCTGTAAAACATTAACTCACGGCCAAGTGTCTTCTCTGGAGAGACATACTTGTGTTATTCGAAACTCTGCCAGACACAACGAGAACCAGAGCCTACACAGAACGAGATCAATAAATGATGTCCTTTGAAACTACTGCATGCATACCTCTCTTTGAATGCAGTAGACAGTCCAAATACTTCAACTGAAAGTGCTACAGTTGCCATCTCATCAGTAGACAATAACCATAATTTAGATTTGATTTCCTGAACAGTAGGTCTGTTTATGGAGAGATGAGAGATATAACACACTGATATTCTTGCATAACATCAAACACCATATAATATGAGGTCAAATATTGTAATTAATAACTTGATTTAAAAAAAATTCTAAGACATTTTCAGCTGTATTTGACTATGCAAACCTCCCTGCCATGATGCTTGGATGTTGTGGATGGTTGCCAGAAGGTTGCTTTGCGGTTGTGGGTGGGTGCCAGGCTTTAATATGTTTCTATCTGATTGATACAGGAGTGTGGGTGGTTGCTATGTGGTTGTGGGTGGTTGCCAGGGTGTTTATATGTGATTGCCAGACTATTTCTATCTGATATGGGATTGTAGTGTAGTATAGTTGATATGGGGTAGTATGTGGTTGACAGGGTTTTTATATGCGATTGCTATGGGGGTGTGGCAGTTTGCCAGGGAGTTGCCATGGGTTTGTGAGTGGTTGCCAGGGTGTTTATATGCGATTGCCAGACTATTTCTATCTGATTGATATATGGGATTGTAGTATAGTGTAATTACTTGCTATGAGATAGTATGTGGTAGACAGGGTGTTTATGCAATTGCTATGGGAGTGTGGGTGTTTGCCAGGGAGTTGCTATGGGGTTGCTATGGGTTTGTGAGTGGTTGCCAAGGTGTTTATATGCGATTGTCAGACTATTTCTATCTGATTGATATATGCGATTGTAGTGTATTGTAGCTATAGGGTTGTAGGTGGTTGACAGGGTGTTTATATGCGATTGTCAGACTATTCCTATCTGATTGATATATGTGATTGTAGTGTATTGTAGTTGCCATAGGGTTGTTGGTGGTTGCCAGGGTGTTTATAGTCAATTGCCAGACTATTTCTATCTGATATTTGATTGTATGATAGTGTAGTTGCTATGGGGTAGTATGTGGTAGACAAGGTGTTTATATGTGATTGCTATAGGAGTGTGGGTGTTTACCAGGGAGTTGCTATAGGATTGTGGGTGGTTGCCAGGACATTTTTATATGGCTGCTAGAGGCCTGTGAGTGGTTGCCAGGGTGTTTGTGGTTTCTATGTGGCTCTGTCTTATCCTATCTGGTTGATATATGAGTGTGGGTGGTTGCCAGGGAGTTGCTATGGGGTTGCTATGGGTTTGTGAGTGGTTGCCAGGGTGTTTATATGCGATTGCCAGACTATTTCTATCTGATTGATATATGGGATTGTAGTATAGTGTAATTACTTGCTATGAGATAGTATGTGGTAGACAGGGTGTTTATGCAATTGCTATGGGAGTGTGGGTGTTTGCCAGGGAGTTGCTATGGGGTTGCTATGGGTTTGTGAGTGGTTGCCAGGGTGTTTATATGCGATTGTCAGACTATTTCTATCTGATTGATATATGCGATTGTAGTGTATTGTAGCTATAGGGTTGTAGGTGGTTAACAGGGTGTTTATATGCGATTGTCAGACTATTCCTATCTGATTGATATATGTGATTGTAGTGTATTGTAGTTGCCATAGGGTTGTTGGTGGTTGCCAGGGTGTTTATAGTCAATTGCCAGACTATTTCTATCTGATATTTGATTGTATGATAGTGTAGTTGCTATGGGGTAGTATGTGGTAGACAAGGTGTTTATATGTGATTGCTATAGGAGTGTGGGTGTTTACCAGGGAGTTGCTATAGGATTGTGGGTGGTTGCCAGGACATTTTTATATGGCTGCTAGAGGCCTGTGAGTGGTTGCCAGGGTGTTTGTGGTTTCTATGTGGCTCTGTCTTATCCTATCTGGTTGATATATGAGTGTGGGTGGTTGCCAGGGAGTTGCTATGGGGTTGCTATGGGTTTGTGAGTGGTTGCCAGGGTGTTTATATGCGATTGCCAGACTATTTCTATCTGATTGATATATGGGATTGTAGTATAGTGTAATTAGTTGCTATGAGATAGTATGTGGTAGACAGGGTGTTTATGCAATTGCTATGGGAGTGTGGGTGTTTGCCAGGGAGTTGCTATGGGGTTGCTATGGGTTTGTGAGTGGTTGCCAGGGTGTTTATATGCGATTGTCAGACTATTTCTATCTGATTGATATATGCGATTGTAGTGTATTGTAGCTATAGGGTTGTAGGTGGTTAACAGGGTGTTTATGCGATTGCTATGGGAGTGTGGGTGTTTGCCAGGGAGTTGCTATGGGGTTGCTATGGGACTGTGAGTGGTTGCCAGGGTGTTTATATGCGATTGTCAGACTATTCCAATCTGATTGATATATGTGATTGTAGTTGCTATAGGGTTGTTGGTGGTTGCCAGGGTGTTTATAGTCAATTGCCAGACTATTTCTATCTGATATTTGATTGTATGATAGTGTAGTTGCTATGGGGTAGTATGTGGTAGACAAGGTGTTTATATGTGATTGCTATGGGAGTGTGGGTGTTTACCAGGGAGTTGCTATGGGATTGTGGGTGGTTGCCAGGACATTTTTATATGGCTGCTAGAGGCCTGTGAGTGGTTGCCAGGGTGTTTCTATGTGGCTCTGTCTTATCCTATCTGGTTGATATATGAGTGTGGGTGGTTGCCAGGGAGTTGCTATGTCATTGCAAGGGGGTTGTGAATGGCTGCCAAGGTTTTTCTTTGTGGTTAATAGAGGGCTGTGGGTGGTTACCAGGACATTGCTTCAAGATTGCTATGGGGTTGTGTTTATTTTGTGGTTGCCATGGGGCTGTGGGTGGGTGTCAAAGCATTTATATATGGTATCTGTGTGGTTGTAACAACGCTGTTATGTGATTGCGGGTAATTGCCAGGGTGTATATGTGGTTGCTATGGGGTTGTGGTTGGTTGCCAGGGAGATACAATGCAGGTGCTAGTGGGCTGTGGGTGGTTGCCAGGGTGTTTATATGAGGTAGCAATGGGGTTGTGGGTTGCCAGTGTATTGGTATGGTATTGGTTGCTAGGGTTTGGTATTTTGTTGCTAGGGGCTTGTAGATGACTGTCAGGGCATTGCTAAATAGTTGAGGATTGTGGTTGGTTGCAAGCATGTTTTGTTACATGGTTGCTAGGATGTTCCTTTAGTGTTGTGAGTTGTTGTCAGACATGGTATTCTGCCCATGATAAATATGTCTGACATCCATTTTTAAAGACTGTAGATTCTTTTTAAATCTTTGACAACATTTTTTAGGTACCCTCTCCTCAACAAACGTATGATTTAAGGCATAATTAATTTCCAAAGCACTAACTGTTCAAGAGTTACATTCTTGTTGTTGTTCAAATTCCTAACCCTACATGTATGTATGATGTTACATCAGCCTGTCATGGCAAAACCACTAACAAAAAGACAGTTTGAATGAGTCCTCGAATCGAACGAGAATAAACAAATACATTTTCTTGGGTTCCGAATGAGCGAACAACCTTAATGCACTAGTTGATGGAGGGAATGTTGTTTTCGTCGGGTCAATATTTTCAATCCATGTCTTACAGAGGTTCTTCAATGCAAAATCAGTAGACTCAATGTTCCTTTTTAGGAAACAATGCGTGATGCGGCGCCACAGGGCCCGGTGATCGTCTCTCTCACACAGGAAGCTCTCTTTCACCTGGGGCAGCGAGGTCTGTTTAGAAGCGATCCATTTCCTCGCTCATTAGCGTAATGGAAGAACGCCCTGCTGTGAAGACCTACAAAGGCAGATAGGTAGATGCATTGCACTTGGGGAGAATATTCCACTTCATTTGAGACGAATAGTTCAACTCTCACAAAACCACACACATATACGCTCCGAGTTCATAATTAAACCCACAGTTCTCTCAACCTTTTGAAAGCAGAGTCTAATTAGCAGTATTAATGTTGCTGTGAGTTGCCAGGTTTGATCTATTCATATGTGCGTGTTTGTATGCTCATATGTGTGTGTGCTTATGATGTACGGCTGCTTTTAATTTGTGATAAGCCCTTTCACATAGGCATTTTAAAGTCCTCCTGTGCTGCCTTATTTCTCATATTTAAACCCAGTGAGGCCAGAAACATGGAGCACAGGATATATCTATAAGCTTTTTCTTTTTAAATTATA
>JARWKJ010000020.1:30761812-30791812 GCA_029959095.1 Rhinichthys osculus
AGGCAACAGAATAATATTTCATATGAATCAACAACTTCTGTACATTCTCTCTTTTCATCTGGTTTGAGCATGATGGGAAAGTCACATATAGTTTTTTTGAGTCCTCTACATCACTGGTCCTCAACTGGCGGGTGGCAGATCTATTCTGTTCTTTATTTTCTGTTATTTATTCAATAAATGTACAGTACATTGCTTCATTTCAGAGCAATTAGACATTGTTTTGTTTGGTCGCCACATGGCGTCCAGTGTAAAAACTGGCTTTCAAAGCGAAACCTTTTAAGAACCAATGGTTTTATATTAAGAATCACTTTTTGTCATTCATCATAAGTGATTTCTTCTCTTTTTGATAGCTGATTGTATTTAATGTATTGCATAGTGCATATTACATTGCAGCGCAGCACTGCTTTATTTCTCACGGCGTTTAACATGCTGCGACACATTCAGCTCTTTTACAGTACAGTGTGGCTTTCCGCTGCGCCCTTCTTATTCCAAAGCGCTCTGTGCTTTCAATAATTCACTGTTTTCTTAATCTAAGGTGTTAAATAGTTAATTAGAAGATGGAGGGCTGGGGTCCTCTGTGTCTCCTCTTGGTCCACTGCTCCTAAAGCCCGGATGGCAGCTCTGAGAGTCATATCCGTTCACCATCGTGACATTTTCCACCCCCAGCATTTGAAGCGAAACCCTTCTGCAGAACTATCCATGTTGCCGCCTGCCCAATGACCTGCTTTATATCCGAGTCAGAGACATGGCTCTTCAGAAGACCATGCTGAATCCAGGCCGACAGAGAGAGACGTGCATTGCTAAATGTATTGCAGTGCAAACTCTACTCTAAATGCAATGATGAGAAGGCAGAAACAAACACAGCCAGCATTTCCATTTAGAAAGGAACGATCAGTCGTTTTATCAAAGACTGTCACATTAATTTATAACTCACAAGCACATGTCCTCCTAGCATAATTCAATATATCAAAAATTAAAAAAGTTCAATATTAATATTAAATCACTCTTCATCTGAATCATTTTTTTTTCTTCACAACTGTATGCCATCTTTGATGCTTTTGTTTTGTTTTGCCTTGTTGTTTTGTTATAATTTGTTTAGGGTTACATTTTCTGTCACAACTGTGATTATATCAACCTCAACACTCAAATTGCACCTAAATGATTTCAAAAAAGAAATATGACATTATAGTATAACTTACAACCGTCCTCAGACCATAATTCAATACTTTAATACCATTTAAAAAAAAACAGTTAAGTATTAATATTTAATCACACTTCATCCTGAAGTTTATTTCCCTATTATTTTCATCCATCCATCCAATACATACATACAATCCATCCATCCATCCATCCATCCATCCATCCATCCGTCCGTCCGTCCGTCCGTCCGTCCATCCATCCATCCATCCACACATCCATCCATCCATGCATGCATCCATCCATCCATCCATCCATGCATCCATCCATCCATCCATCCATCCATGCATCCATCCATCCATCCATGCATCCATCCATCCATCCATCCATCCATCCATCCATCCATCCATCCATCCATCCATCCATCCATGCATCCATCCATCCATCCATCCATGCATGCATCCATCCATCCATCCATCCATCCATCCATCCATCCATCCATGCATCCATCCATCCATGCATCCATCCATCCATCCATCCATGCATCCATCCATCCATCCATCCATGCATCCATCCATCCATCCATGCATCCATCCATCTATCCATCTATCCATCCATCCATGTATCCATCCATCCATGCATCCATCCATCCATCCATCCATCCATCCATGCATCCATCCATTCATCCATCCACACATCCATCCACACATCCATCCACACATCCATCCACACATCCATCCATCCATCCATGCATCCATCCATCCATCCATGCATCCATCCATCCATGCATCCATCCATCCATGCATCCATCCATCCATCCATCCATGCATCCATCCATCCATCCATCCATGCATCCATCCATCCATCCGTCCATCCATGCATCCATCCATCCATCCATGCATCCATCCATTCATGCATCCATCCATCCATGCATCCATCCACACATCCATCCACACATCCATCCATCCATCCATCCATGCATCCATCCATCCATGCATCCATCCATCCATCCATCCATCCATACATACATACATACATACATCCATCCATACATACATACAGTTTATATTTTGTTGTTGTTTTACTTTTCATCCTGAATTTTATTTTATATACAACTCTCAAGAGTGCACTATATTCTGTACTATGACCTGCCTTAAAACCGGACTGAAATTTATCTAAGATCTCATGTTTAAAAAATGACATCATCTGTGCATAAACCACCTTCTCTAAAACCTTTGATAGGCATGGAAGTTTCAAATGGGTCTAAGTTATGCTTTTTAAGAAGCGGCCGAATAACCGCCTGCTTGAGGCCCATTGGGACAATCCCATTATGAAGACTGCTGTTAATAATAGAGGCAATACTTGGCCCAACAACATCCACCAATTCCTTGAGAAGGCGTAAAGGAGTCACAATCATCAGATGTAGGCTTCAGACGAATTATGATGTCCTTAACTTGTCCCACTGACACCTGCTCAAAGAGGTCGACACTAGCTGTCAACAACACAGTCTCAACCGCCAATATAGGAAGACTGGATCTAATCTTCTCCACTTTCTCCATACAAAATGTCTGAAACATTTTCACATCGCTTGCCTTTTCGAAGGAAGCATTTCAGTATTTCACACACATAGAACGTGGAATACATAAGAGTGTCAAGGAAACAGATCAGGAGGGTTACAGTCTCCCTATAACATTACGGGCCTTTCAGTGGATGTTTCCCGGAGACCAATTCACCTCAGATACTTATTCACAGACAAGCAATTCGAGACAATACAAAGCAGTGTCTTAGGCTGTCGGTTTCCATGCCACACACAAGGTTGAGAAGGGCATTGCTCCGTCTGCTCCCAGATTTTATTCGATATTTCCAGCTTTACAATGCAAACATTAAACTTTACAAAGCAATAAATAGACGCCGTTGACCTCATGAGAGCGTCCCTTCAGCGTAAAGCTTGTCGCTGATGTTTACGAGCCAGATTCAACCTGAGAAAACTGTAACGCTTCCTGGGCATCAGTGAATCAAGGTTGCACTTTATTGCCGAGTTTAGTGTCAGTGTTGATGCCCGGTCATTCCAACATCCACAAGCTTTCTGCATCCTATAAGTGCAATGATATCCGGTGATGAATAATACATTACAATAAAGAGAATTAAGATGAATATTTTACACATGTGGTAGCACCTCAAAGTGGTTCAAATAAATGAACATTGCATATACGTATGCATTTATTTATGCTCTTATTTATTTATCTTATTTATTTATTCATGCAAAAATAAGTGCATAAATGCATAAATAAATAAGTGCATTAATAAATGCATAAATTAGTGCATAAATAAATAAGTGCATTAATAAATGCATAAATGAGTGCATAAATGCATACATAAATAAGTGCATTAATAAATGCATAAATGAGTGCATAAACGCATAAATAATAAGTGCATTAATAAATGCATAAATGAGTGCATAAATGCATAAATAAATAAGTGCATTAATAAATGCATAAATGAGTGCATAAATGCATATATAAATAAGTGCATTAATAAATGCATAAATGAGTGCATAAATGCATAAATAAATAAGTGCATTAATAAATGCATAAATGAGTTAATAAATAAGTGCATCAATAAATAAATAAGTGCATAAATAAATAAATAAGTGAAAAAAATAAATAATTGCGTGAAGAAATAAATGCATACATAAGTTAATAAATGCATGAATACATTTATGCACATATTTATTTTTTAAGCATTGTGTCATTTATGTATGTATTTATTTGTACATTTACTCATGCATTTATTTATTTGTGCATGCAGTTTTTTCTTTTATTTATTTACAAATTTGATTAGTTATACATTTATGTATGCACTTATTTTGTGAGGATTTGTTTATTTATGCATTTTTACGAAATTATTCATTTATGCATTTATTTATTCATACATTTATGTACGCACTTATTTACTTATTTATGCATTAATTAATTTGTTTATTTATGCATTTATTTATTTATTTATTTATTTATTCATTTTTTTGCAATGCATTTATACATCTATTTATGCATTTATATATTAATGTGTTTGCTAATGTATCTATGCGTTTGATTATGCATCAATGCACTTATTTATTTAGTACAAACAATTAAAGCCACATGAAACTAACATGCATACAAATGATACATTGGTACAAGTATTTTACTCTTGTGTTTTCTACTAGTTTTTAGAAGACATTTTTTTTTTTTTTTTTGAAGATTTGGGACAGTGTATTTGTCATTGACTCGACCCATAAACAAATATAGCATGCCAACATTTCCGATTCCCACACACACCCCCATGCTCATTGGGGATTGCAGGATTTGGGGAAGATGAAGTAAGAGGGCGTCAGATTATTGATCACCAAACGAGGGCAGGGAATTGTTACCGAGTCCCTCGTGTTATATCATTCAGCTCCTAAAGGCCTGTTCGGTTGATACAGTCAGTCCTCAATGGAGTGAATGAACTCGAGTCTATCCGTCAGCTTGACGCGTCGGTGATCAGGGGAAAGTCTCAGCTCTGGGTTTAGCTTTTGTACCGAAATGAATGTCTGTCTTCCATTTTTGTAATAAAACCGCAAGGCTGCTTAGCGAGACTGTGATTATGCACTGACAAGACTGCTTCGAGCTTTTCTGTGGCATAGAAAGAGGAGGAGGAGGGATGGATGGATGGATTTATTTACATAATTCCCATCTCCTCCTCTAGGGGGAGCTACGCCATCGACGAAACCAATGCCTCACCCGTGAGTAGCCTACAGGAAATTATTCCTTTTTTTTTTTTTTTTTACCTCACTTCCGTGGATTACTTGTCGTTTTGTTACATCAGAATGTGTTTTGTTTATTGAAAAGGAGGACTGATATCAGACATGTTCTCGAAGGTCTGACAGACAGCCGTCGTTGTTTCCGTTTTACTGTGGTATTACTGTAGTATCAGTGACTCGTTGTGAGCTGAACACCACGTGATCCCTCTGGCCCTGCTCTTCTTTCATCTCCCTGTGCTTTTGGCATCAGTGCTGACTGATTTCAGGCCCCCCGTCGCGAGCAATTTGTCAAATGAGAGGAACTGGAATTCGTTTTGATATAAGATCGATATTCTGCTCGAGAAACTGTCTAATTGATTAGTTTAAAGGGATGGATCAACCAAAAATTCAAGTTCATTCATTATTTATCGTGTATTCTCACGTTCTTCCGTTTATTTACGATAATAGTTTTACTGTTTTATTACTGTCATTGTTTATTATAATTACCTCACCTGCTTTTATTTATTTATTTACAACAACATTTTTTTTGTTTACTTTAATTGCCTAACCTACATTTATTTATTTTATTTATTTGGTTTATTTTTGTTTCATTTATCTGTTGTTTTATTGATATTGTTTATTGTTATTACCACCTCTGAATTAATTAATTAATTCATTTTATTATTTACTTATTTTGTTTTTTGTTTTGTTTTATTTATATGTTGATTTATTGATATTGCTTATTACCCCACCTGCATTTATGTATTTATTACCTTACCTGCATTAACTTATTAATTAACTTACCTTTTTATTTATTCATTTATTTGTTGTTTTA
Source organism: Rhinichthys osculus (assembly GCA_029959095.1). Taxonomy (NCBI): domain Eukaryota; kingdom Metazoa; phylum Chordata; class Actinopteri; order Cypriniformes; family Leuciscidae; genus Rhinichthys; species Rhinichthys osculus. The sequence continues at coordinate 30,767,545 of JARWKJ010000020.1, forward strand.
TTGATATTGTGTATTATTACCTCAACCTTCATTGATTTATTTGTTGTTTTTATTGATATTATTTATTATTACCTCACCTGCATTTGTTTATTTATTTGTTGTTTTTTATTGATATTATTTATTATTACATCACCTGCATTTGTTTATTTATTTGTTGTTTTATTGATATTGTTTGTTATTAGATCACCTGCATTGATCTACTCATTCATTCATTCAAAACATTCTAATATTTTTCAAAGACATATCATTTCCTGACCTGTATCTATAGATTTATATTCCGATATTTTGAAGAATGTTGTGTCTCCTCTTAATGCTTCGACAGAGACTAGCAGTGTTTCAGCGAGTCTGGTGTGAGCTGTTCTCTACAGCCAGTCCACAGCCTCCAGTTCCGGGCGGTTGAGAGCGGGAAGGGTTTCGGGATCTTCATGTTGACTCTGTGAGGCACATGTCATTTTGATTTCCGGCAGAACATGAATAAATAGAAACTCGGCTCACAGCGTTTAATGTCTACAAAAGCACAGCATGTTAAGGGCTAAATCAAACTGTCTCTCTGATGCCATGTTTTGCTCCCATGTCAAGGCGGCCTGAGCGGTCTCTGGCAGCACAGATGGTATGTGTGTGTGTGTGTGTGTGTGAGAGAGAGAGAGAGAGAGAGAGAGAGAGAGAGAGAGAGAGAGAGAGAGAATGGAAATCTCTACCAGTTTTCACATTCCTAACATCACAGTCACACCATCTATATACCATATATTATCATTCCACCCAGCAGTTATCATTTTACACTTTTTTTTAAAATTTACTCAATATTGTGATATATTATAGTTATATTAAGTTGTTAATTTGAATCCCATTCCCAATTAAAAAAAGCTTCAAAAAAGTATCTATCTATCTATCTATCTATCTATCTATCTATCTATCTATCTATCTATCTATCTATCTATCTATCTATCTATCTATCTATCTATCTATCTATCATCCGCCCGTCACTCCATCCGTCCGTCCCTCCACCCATCCATCATCTATCTATCTATCTATCTATCTATCTATCTATCTATCTATCTATCTATCTATCTATCTATCTATCTATCTATCTATCTATCTATCTATCTATCTATCTATCTATCTATCTATCTATCTATCTATCTATCATCAGCCCGTCCCTCCATCCATCCACCCATCTATCTATCTATCTATCTATCTATCTATCTATCTATCTATCTATCTATCTATCTATCTATCTATCTATCTATCTATCTATCTATCTATCTATCTATCTATCTATCTATCTATCTATCATCCGCCCGTCCCTCCATCCATCCATCCATCCATCCATCTATCTATCTATCTATCTATCTATCTATCTATCTATCTATCTATCTATCTATCTATCTATCTATCTATCTATCTATCTATCTATCTATCTATCTATCTATCATCCGCCCGTCACTCCATCCGTCCGTCCCTCCATCCATCCATCCATCCATCCATCTATCTATCTATCTATCTATCTATCTATCTATCTATCTATCTATCTATCTATCTATCTATCTATCTATCTATCTATCTATCTATCTATCTATCTATCTATCTATCCATCCATCCATCCATCCATCCATCCATCCATCCATCCATCCATCCATCCATCCATCCATCCATCCATCCATCCATCCATCCATCCACCCGTCTATCCACCCGTCTATAATAATAATTTAGGTTATTTTTTATGAACAATAATCATTTATTATTTTATTGTTATTTCTTATTATAATTACATCACCTGCATATTTATTTATTTATTTGTTTTTGTTTGTTTATTTATTTAAAAAATATATATAACAACTTTACCTAAAGCTATTCATTTGTTTGTTTTCTTGCCAAACTGTAACATACCTCATTTTCAAACATTTAGATTATTTTTAAAACATTTGTCATCCATTTCAATGTCTCAAACACATAAAACATATTCGTCAACAGAAAAAAAAACACAACCTGTAAAACAGCAGTCAACGAGTAGCCTATTTTCGTTTGACTCGTCTCTTTCGTCCCATCAGCTTTCCCCCAATCAGGGTAACATACAGTAGAGCTCTTCCCACACAACGACACACACACTTTCCTTTCCCTTACAGTAACAACTGACTCCTGGATTCCCCTTGACGAGGCTTTCTTTGTCATTTCAAACACGTCATTCATCATCAGCGTGTTTGTTCCTCGGCTCCAGCGTCTCTCAGATACGGAAAGAAGTGCAAGAAGCAGAATACAGATGAAACGAAGAAAAAGAGACACAATTATTCATGCAGCTCTTATTTTAATGAAATGCAAGCATAATTCCCCAGTGAAAGAGGCAGTAATTGCCCGAACAGTGTTATAATGTGACAATCGTGCTAGAACAAAGTATGAAATTGCAGGGGATTTTAATCACGGGTAATGCGCGCAAGAAGCTTGACAAGTTTAGGTGATTAAAAAATAAAATAAATAAATAAATAACGTCTAAAATAGGGATTTATTAGCATGTCAGGGATCGTATTCCCGCTCTGGTTTGGAATCATTTGGGCTTGACAGCTACATTTAACAGGCAATAAACTGGATGAAATCCGAAATCAGTCATTTTAATCCTCTCTCTATTAGCTGTATAGAGAAACAAGAAACGATACATGCAAATAATTATGAATCATATGGATTGAAAGCCGAGGAATCTTATTCACGAGGATGGGGATGAAATTGCTTCTGTGAGGTTCGTAAAGCGAGACATCAGCGTTTTACAAAAGAGGCCTTTTCAGTATTCATAAATTCGCCTACTTTTGGAGTCAAACTTGCTTATAAACGATCCTGTTCTGAATATTCCCACTAAATTGCACCGCAGACTGTCACGCAGTGAGGGGGATTTCGAAGCGGCCAATTAAAACTGTTGTTAAATGCCAATGGACCATTGGCATTTCGGCGCCTGCAACATATGCAACATAAAATATTCAACTAAAATGTGAAATAAAAATGAATAAGAAGGGAAAGTTTCATTGGATTTTACACACGAGTATCACTCCCTTCCAACCAAACGATACAAATCTGTGTTATATAGCATAAAAACAATCAGAGGCTCATTAAACGCGATCGTTAAACAAACTCAATTTCCACTCAGTCCAACGAAGCTGCAGCAAAGATGGAGAATATGGCAAATTATGTTACAGCAATGCTGGTTATGGCTACAAAGCCTGAGGCTAGTGAGGTCTGTTTTTTAATCCTCAGGCAGTAATTGCCCGAACAGTAAAATATTAAAACATTTTAAATAAATAAATGAGGTGCAAAAAATGTATTTAGAAATATTTTACAATAACGTTAACATTTCTAAATACATTTTTTGCACCTCATTTATTTATTTAAAATGTTTAAATATTTTACTAACAATAAATATTATGATTGCCTCACTTCCTTGTAATAATTAATTGTAATTACCTGACCTTATTTGTCTATTTTTTTTTTTTTTTGTTCAAATAAATGGTCAAAGTGTTAATTTAAACTCTAAAAAATGCTGGGTTGTTTCAACCCAAATTTGGGTCAAATATGGACAAAACCAAATGTTGGGTTAAAATGTAATTTAAAATTTTAACCCAACATTTGGGTTTGTCCATATTTGACCCAAATTTGGGTTGAAACAACCCAGCATTTTTTAGAGTGTACTTGATGTAGGATAGATGTAATACTTCGCATTGATGCATTGCACATTATTGCAAACTTCAAAATACTAAATTATTAACCTTTTCAGAAATGTTACATGCTCTGCAAACATCAATCAGATGGCAGCTGGTTTAAGTTTACCTTGAGTGAGGGGTCATCTTACCCCAGTTCATGGTTTGTGAATTTGGGCTATGACAAAATTAGCAAATGTTTCCATTTATTTCCCGTAATAATATATTGGATGATGCATCCTCATCCTGGTAAATCTATAAATATGTTGAAAATATTCAAGGCATGTGATGGCAAAATGATCAAAGGGCAAATCCTGAAAAAAAAAAAAAAAAAGAGTCTCACTGAGTTTCGCAATTTCAGTGTTGCATTGGATGTGGCTTCTTTTCCCGCCGCCAGAGATCAGGTGGCATCTTGTTTGTCATTCATGAACGTATTAAGTTTCTATTAGAGTTGAATCAAAACCATCACCATGTGTTTTCCCCAGATTGAGCCTGATATGTCTGATTTAAACCATGCGAGGCTGAGCCATCAATATCACATGACAGCACTGGACAGAAAGAATGAAAGAGAAGAAAAACGTGGTAATTGCTATGTAAAAATGTCAGGCCAAATCTTTCCCAGCAGGGATCGAGCATTGCTCATAATGGATCCAAAGTCACCCTCATTTTCCCCTTTCATTCTGCTGAGAGTTGTTGCCAGAGTTTTGGAGCAGGTGTCTAGAGAGAACTGTTACTTTTCCTAATCACAGACTCACAGGTGAGTAGAGTACTTTGTGTACTATGGTATTTCAGACCATTTACATATAAAGACTTATTTGTTTTATAGTTTCCCTTTCTTTTTGGAAGCTTATTTCCGCCACACAATATTTATATAAAAATACGTCAGAATTGTGAGATGTTAATGGGCAAGTGTGAGGTATTAAAACTGCATTCAAAGAAAAAGTCAAAATTGTGAGATGTAAACTCTGAATTCCGAGACAAAAGTCCAAATTGCAAGGAGAAGTCCAAATTTGGGTGTAAACGGAATTCTGAGAAAAAGTAAAAATTCTGAGATGTAAATAAAAATTCTGAGAAAGAAATCTGAATTGCGAGATGTAAATTCTGAATTCTGAGAAAAAAAGTCCAATTTGTGACGAAAAGTCAAAATTTGGAGATGTAAATTCTGAGAAAAAAAGTCCAAATTGTGATGAAAAAGTAGAAATTTGGAGATGTAAACTCTGAATTCTAAGAAAAAAAGTCTGAATTGTGGGATGTAAACTCAAAATTCTGAAGAAAAATTCTGATTTTAAGGGGAAAGGTCTTTATTTTTTATGAAAAAGTCATAATTTTGAGATCTAAACTGAATTCTGAGAAAAAAAAATCTGAATTGCGATGAAAAAGTCAAAATTTTGAGATGTAAACTCTGAATTCTAAGAAAAAAAGTCTGAATTGTGAGATGTAAACTCAAAATTCTGAAGAAAAAGTCTGATTTTAAGGGGAAAGGTTGAATTTAAAAAAAAGTCACAATTTTGAGATATAAACTCTGAATTCTGAGAAAAAAAAATCTGAATTGTGATGAAAAAGTCAAAATTTTGATATGTAAACTGAATTCTGAGAAAAAAATCTGAATTGCGATGAAAAAACCAAAATTTTTAGATGTAAATTCTGAATTCTGTGAAAAAAAAATCTGATTTGCGATGAAAAAGCCAAAATTTTGAGATGTAAACTGAATTCTGAGAAAAAAATCTGAATCGTGAGAAGCAAGCTCAGAATTGCCTGGAAAAAAAGTCCGAATTTTGAGGAAAAAATTGTGAGATGTAAACTTAGAGCTCAAAGAAAAAAAAGCCAAAAATGTTGAGGTGTGAACTCTGGATTCCAAGAAAAATTACAAACTGCAAGATGTAATCCCAAAATTCAGAGGAAAAAAAGTCAAAATTGTGAAATTATCAGAAAAAAGTCCAAATGTGGGGATAAAAAGTTTCAATGACCTTTTTGATTTTTGAATTCCATGGCGGAAACAAGCCCCCGTAAAGAAGGGCTTCTGGGATGGGTTGAGATGTTTGGTGATGTCACTGCTCCTCACAGATGCGTTCTCTCTCCTAAGGCTGTTTCCCCACAGTCTTCTCACATGTTAACCACTTCCCCTGGTTTTCTGTGTCTCTCCTCCAGCGTTTCTCAGAGGCGTAGCTTGCCGTTCCGGAAGAGAGTTGCTTGTGCCATTATTATCGACCTGCGTCTGTCTGTCTGGCTCGTCTCAGCTGGGAAGCTGCAGGCAAGAGAAGGCAGTCTGCAACTGCCTCCGAGTCCTCAGGGAGATGACATTACTGTCGCGAGGACGAAAAACAACCCTCTCTCTATCTCTTTACCTCTCCCTGTCCTCTCGCCCTCGTCTACAGCGTCTATAATTAGATTGAGACTTGAAGAATGAACCTATCCTTTTGAAATGGCAGGTTCTTAAATAAACAGTTCGCACAAAATATGAAAATTCCCTCATTATTTACCCTCATGTTATTTTAATCAAACCTGTTTGACTTTGTTCGAATAATGTGCTGGTCGCTGTATTCATGAATCAATTGTTCAAATCAGTTTTGTGAATTAGATCAAACGGTATCACTTTAGCATGGGGAACATAATCACTATAATGACTTTTGCCTCAATAAACTCCCAATTACTGCTTATTAATAGTTATAAGGTAGTTGTTAAGTTTTGGTATTGGGTAGGATTACGGGATGTAGAATAATGTCATCCAGAATAAGGCATTAATATGTGCTTTATAAGTACTAATAAACAGCTAATATGCTAGTAATATGCATGCTAATAAGCAACTAGTTATTAGCGAGAATTAAACCTTAAAATAAAGTGTTACCGCTAAACCAATTCATTGATAAGATCCAATTCAAGTGATTGTACACTACTGGCCAAAGGGTTGGAATAATTAAGAAGAAAATTAAGTGTATTTATTGATCAAATACATAATAATTTCAAACTTTTGACTGGTGTACCTAGAAGAGCAAATATAGACATCAGGGTTTCCAGTTAATAATGACTTAAATTTGTATCTGAATGTCACGAAAAGCTGCCGTATGACTTAAGAAGACTTGGAATAGTGCGAGAATCCTTTTCGAAGCTTGTGTGTAAAAGTGCGACCAGCACATTCTTCAAAATTTCTCCTTTTGTGTAACACAGAAAAACGAAAGTCTGTACAGGTTTTCAAAAGCATAAGGTAAATGTCGAACATTTTTTTTAAAGTGAAATACGTGTATGAATTTGTATGGAGGAAGATACTATGGCATTTGTAAAGCAGTGAGGGGTTGTTATATATATGTATAATCTGTGATGGTTGTCTCATTGCTTAAAATAATAGAGGAAATACATCAGCTGTTCTAAAAATAGTGCCGTCGCAATACGGCACACGCTAAAGAAACGCAGCTTGGCCCGTCTAAGCGAGTTTGACTGTGGAAGATCGTCTCAGGAAAGAGACCAAGCTACTTTTAAACCCTCATAACGGATTCTGTCAGGAGCGTCAAACATGCCCTTTGACTGGCGCTTTTATTTGCATGTCAGAATGCATCTTCGGTGAAGGCCGTCCTTGGGGTTAGGCTAAGGTCTGGGCTGGACTAAGAAGGCGGTGGAATCATTTCACTTTAAAACTCACTTCCCAGACCCCTCCGGCTCTTAATTAAAATTGAACGGCTTAAGACAGTTTTATTAATTCTCTGTGACACGTCCTCTCAGATCCGCTCCTGAAGGACTTTACGTCTCGCTGTTTGCGGAGGTCCTCAGCTCAACAGTTTTGTCCCTGCAGAGCGATATATTTAAAGCGCTGGCTATTTCTCCTTTTAGCTATTGTGCTCTGAGCTTCATCCTCCATCACCTTTATTTTCAAAGAGGAATGCAGTGGGAGGGTGTAATACAATGGGGTTCAATGGTTTATGGGGATTTTCGTGGCTTTCAGCATTGTAAATTTGACACCATCCCCCTCCCCCACCAGTGTCCAAGGCCCTGTCTCCAGCTGCCACGTTTGAAGGCTGCCAACTGCATCAACCTAAATATCGATCTCCTTTTCTCTTTCTCCATCTTTCTTTAACACCAGACGTTCATAAGTCATGCGCTCTTTTATGGCTTAAAGGCGCAAGAACTGGCCGCTCTCCCAGGAGTGTCCGGTCTGTCCTCGGTCCACGCCGAGCCTGAAGAACAACAGGGGTTTTGTTTCACTTCTCTAATGTTCCCTAACTGGCAAAAATATGGATGGCGATAAAGTTTAAGTGGCAGCGCAGTGTACGATTGATACTTTCAATGCTTCCTTGGCCTCCAGCTGAATGCTCGTGTTCTGGTGCCTGCATTGGTTAAGTAGGCTCTCAAAATAAATCAAAGCCCATGTAACTCCCACTGTCACTGGGGCATATTTTTCTCAAAGTCGCGCTTGTTTTGGTGGGCGACCCTTTTCTCGGTGAGCTGCGCTACAATGCCAAATTTGGATGTGGATGAACACCTTCTTAGTTTGGCTGTTCATGTAATGAAAGTGAATCTTTAGGTTACTTTCTGGAGAATTGTGAGCTTGCAACTTTGTGGTTCATATAGCAATTAAAGGTGTTTTTGTATGAATCATGCATGAAGTTGTATTTATACATTTTCATTCATTTTTACACATTCACATAAAGTCATATTGCCCCATAGTAGCAATTTTAAGACCTAAATTCGCATTTGTAAGAGTCGTTTTACAGTAAATAGTCGCGGTTGCGAGAGAGTCATACTGTGAGGTGTAAATTATGTGAAATAAAGTTGAAATTATCGGTCGCAAATACAAAAAGTTGAGATTATAAACCCATATTCTGACATGTAAAGTCAAAATTACAATAAATAGTCACAATTGTGAATTACATTACAAGTTATTACATAGTAATTACAAGACAATTGTTGAAATTATGATGTAGAAGGTCACAAATATGAAAAGGTTGCAATAATGAATATATGAGAAGCCATATTATGATAAATTATGAACCATATTATGAGAATATGAAAGTCATTTGGTGTGGAGTGATGAGAGAAATGTATAAATTATGAACGTCTGGTCGCAATTTTGAAACAAAGTCGCTTTACAAGAAACAATCATAGTTGTGAGATATAGTCATATTGTATGATATAAAGTGAGAACTATTACAAAAGTAAGTTGCAAACTCAAGGAAAAAGGCACAAAACCCCATATTGTGAGATTAAAGTCGCAATTTAAAGAAATAAAGATTCAGGAGATACAAAGTTGGAATTATGAGATCACATCCGAAAATAAAGTCATAATGTAATAAAAAAAAAAAATTCGGATATAGAAAGTCATATAGTAAAGAGTGAATATGACTCATAAATGATCTACTACTCTGTGCGTTATAAACTAAGAATTGTGAATTCGCAAATGCACGAAAAATTATTTAATACAAACCCATTGTGAGATATAAAGTCGGAATTACAAAAAATAATGTAGAAAAACGGATAAAAAAGATAGATGATCACGCATATGAAAAATTAAGTTGCAATTATGAGGTATAAAGTCCTAATGTGACAAAATTTACTCAAAAGTCACAATTTAAATTTTTTTTTCCCCAGTAAAAAAGAAAGTCTTACAATGTTGTGACTTAAGGATGTGACAAAAAATAAAAATTTTCTAACGTTCACATTAAGTTATTTCTAAATGTTCAGTCCTTAATATTTCAGTTCCTCGCTAAGTCAAAATGTGGCTCCATTTTATACCCTTCATTCAGAGCGCTTTATGATAGCGTGTGTCACACGGCTACAAGAGCAGCTGCATTTCTGGCATGAGCCTGTGAATGTAAATATATGTGTGTGTCGTGTCAGAGACAATCTGTTGGACGAGTCGGAGCTGACCCCTCCGAGGTCCCCAGCATCGTGTTCGCTGTCATTTCCTGCTCACTCAGACGAGATCCTGAGGAGATTCGGCAGTCGGCGCGAAACAGCCGCGCAGCGGTGTTTGCCTGCCCACATAACCCAGCGCTACAGTGGGTCGCAGTGACATTTAGATTGGGAATTCATAAAAAGAAGCCAGTGTTTTGCTGTGTCGCTCTCTTTTATCCAATAATCCAGCAGGTAGAGAAAGAGAGAGTGAAAGAAAGGGAAAACAAAATGGATGCTCACTAGGGAAATTAAGTTGTCTTATTCGGCTCCTTATAGATGTTATTTTACACTAATCTTGGACCGATATTCCTGTCACAACTACACATCGAGTAGTTGTAAGAGAAAGAGCAAAACTGGTCACGGATCTGCTTTGATGGGGGGATTCAACTATTTATGAAATAAATGGAATATTTGTAATTTTAAAACCTTTAAAACATTAAAATATGTTGTTATTCTTAAAGTGTCCATATTGTGCTATTTTAAAGGCTCTTATTTTGTTTTGTCTCCTACAACAGGTTTACATACTCTTCTTTGATTGGTCAGATGACCCAGACTGTTGTGATTGGTCTACTCTGCTCTGATTGGTCAGGTGACCCAGACTGTTGTGATTGGTCTACTCTGCTCTGATTGGTCAGGTGGCCCAGACTGTTGTGATTGGTCTACTCTGCTCTGATTGGTCAGACGGCTCAGCCTGTTGTGATTGGTCTACTCTGCTCTGATTGATCAGACGGCTCAGCCTGTTGTGATTGGTGTACCGACAGTACGAGTCGTAAACCAACTGTTCATTAGCATATTTGAATTCCAGCTCATCCTCAGCATTTGATACACAGTGACACGGACAGTAATGATGGTGTCGGTTTTATCATATCAATTCGAGCGAGTCCTCATCCTTTGGAAGTGCATCAAAGTGGATTTGCTTTCGCAACACAGAAAACAGTGTCTTCTTGACATGTCGTTAACACAAACCAAACTCTTCCAGTCTCAGCTACAACTACAGTGTTTGAGGGTCAAAGTAGACAATGTTCTCAGGCAGGCAATGAAGAGCATAGGCTGCCATTGTGCACATTTGTTACAAGCCTACATAGGTTCGAGCAGGAATCAAGACTGGAAATTACTGACAACTCAACTTCAGGGAGTTCAAAGCTTCTTTCTTTTGGGAGACAATAACTCCATAATCTTTGAAACTTTGCAGACATTTTACATTCACAAACAACTATATTACACAACAACACATCAAAGGTAATATCTGAAAAAGCATGATAGGAGCACTTTAAGAGCAACATTATCAACATTTTTATTATTTTATTCTGCACTGAAAACTTTGCGTTTTTTCAAAACGGACTAATTTATTAGAGCTCAACTTGAAATATGTTTACTATCAAAGCATTCTCTTTAAAAAAAAAAGCCATGTTAGGTAAAACAAATGATGATTTTTATGGAAATAAATATGACAAGTGTTCAGAAACAAGCCTTTTAAACTATACTATTGACCAGCGCACAAACATATGTCCGATTAACACTAATGAACGCTTTTCCTCTCCAAAATAAGACAAGAAAATCTGAGACAAAGCAGCACAATTTGGAATAATTGGTCTGAGCTCGAGGTGTTGAGGGATAATTGGAGACGAATGAGGAGAGTTCTGCGTATAATTACTTGTCAGTTCTTGTTATTTCAGACCATTTCTTGACAGTGCAGGTTAAAAAAAGCCTAAAAGGAGAGCAACAACAACTCAACCCAATGAGGACAGAGATGTCGCTTTACTCCAAAGCCACAAGCACAAGAAGTATGAGGATGTATTACACTGAACATAGTGACGGGCATGTAATCACAAACTTAATGTTTAAATTAGGTGTCTAAACATTATATTAAAGAGATTATACCAAACAGTAGCTATTGACTTCCATAGTATAAAGACTATGGAAGTCAATGGGTCCAATCAACTGTTATCAACATTCTTCAAAATATCTTATTTTGTGTCCGTTCAGCAGAAGAAAAAATTATAATACGGCTTTAGAACAATTAGAGTGTGAGTAAATGATGACAGAATTTTTGGGTGAACTATCCCTTTAAATGCTGTGCTTATTTGAACTACTAGATTCACAATGCAAGTGCCTTATTGCTTGTATAAAACGTTTCCACGTGATACAAAAATTCAAATGTGATTTCTGTCAGGCCCATTAAGTCAAGAACACACATGACAATAAATGATTAGCAAATTGTATTGAATAAATTGCAATTCAAGTTGATAATTAAAATTTGGCGGTATGGCTCTGTTCAGGGAGTCCTCTGACCTTTCATGAGCACCATGAAATAGCAGAGAGTCAGAGGACAGCAGCAGCATTAGGGAACGCTCACAGTTTAGTACTGGGAGAGCAGAACTATTCCCCCATATGAACAGAGCAGCAACGATGACAGAAAAGCAAATGCCTTGTTATACACAACAAGGAGGAGCTGGGGAGGAGGTGGGTTGCAGAGAGCGAGCAGCGAGCAGTTAGTAGCGAACTGAATCTGCTTAAATAGGGCGCTCCTGATTTGAGCGTAGTCATTAGCAGCGAGGGGAGATGAACAGCAGATGCGCTGATGCAGCTCAGCTGAGCGATCGCTGATGAGACCATGTAGTCGGCCGATAGCGTTAGCAGCATCTTGACTACCTGGCCTGCCAGAACTGACGCTCAATTTCTATTGGCATGATCTCATAGTTTTGATGACTTGACTGTTGTTGAGATGTAAATATTAATGATGGTGTCAATTTCAAACCATTTCGAGCGTGATTCAGACCCTGACAATGTTAACGAACAAGAGGATCGTGCAGAATGGATTTCAAGCATGGACTTTGCAAACACGGATTTCACAGGACGTTTCAGAGTGGTATGTATATTTATAATTTTCTTATAGATACCATGTTATCCACCATTTAATCATATTTGTTGGAAAACTATGGTAATACAAACAGTAATCGATCACAAAATCATGGATAATTTTCCTTAGAGGCGGTGAACAGTCTTACAAAAGCTAAGGTAAACACTACATCAATATCATAGCAACTACATATAGCTTATAATTGGAACTCTTAATATAAAAAAAAAACAACTATAAATAATAAGACATATCACAAGTTGTGATTCATAAACAACTGATTGTCCTGACAAAATGGGAATGGCTATGTCACGAACTGCTCCGAGACACGAAGGTTGAGATCCAAATGCAGCTTTAATGAAGGGGCAATCCAGACACGTAATCCAAAATCCAGGCAATAGGTCAAAACACAGGTAGGCAGTCCAAACAAACAAACAAATCAGGCAGGGGTCTGAGGCAAAAGAGTAATCCACGGAACAGGCAAGAAATCCAAAAACCAAGAGACATGAAACCAGGGAAAACACTCGGAATTGCAGTGCACCAACATACAAATATTGCAGTGAGTGAATGAGTGAACATGGTATAAATAGACCGAGACTAACAGGGTAATGAGACACTGTTGAATGCAATCAGTGATAATGAGTCCGGACAGTGAGTTATGGGAAATGTAGTTTGTGAAGGAGTGATAATAGTCTGGTGTGGAGTGCCCTCTAGTGGCTCTCATGGGCACTCCAGCTGGTGACCGTTACATAGCCCCCCCCCCCCTCAAAGGAGCGTCTTCCAGACGCTTTAAAATTGTTCAGGAGGGAGGTGGAGCAGAGGCGGACCAGGGGGCGGGATGGAGGGCCAGGCCCGTGGAGCGGAAGAGGACCTGGAGACTGCGACGAGACGGGATGCCAGGGCGGAGGAGTCAGTGCAGGTGACCAGGGCGGAGCAGGCAGTGCAGGCGACCAGGGCGTAGCAGGCAGTGCAGGCGACCAGGGCAGAGCAGGCTGTCTAGGTGGCCAGGGCGGAGCAGGCGGTGCAGACGACCAGGGCGGAGCAGGCAGTGCAGGTGACCAGGGCGGAGCAGGTTGTCTAGGTGGCCAGGGCGGAGCAGGCGGTGTAGATGACCAGGGCGGAGCAGGCAGTGCAGGTGACCAGGGCGGAGCAGGTTGTGCAGGCGACCAGGGCGAAGCAGGCAGTGCAGGCGACCAGGGCAGAGCAGGCTGTCTAGGTGGCCAGGGCGGAGCAGGCGGTGCAGACGACCAGGGCGGAGCAGGCATTGCAGGGGACCAGGGCGGAGCAGGTTGTGCAGGCGACCAGGGCTAAGCAGGCTGTGCAGGCGACCAGGGCGGAGCAGGCTGTGCAGGCGACCAGGGCGGATCAGGCTGTGCAGGGGACCAGGGCGGATCAGGCTGTGCAGGCGACCAGGGCAGATCAGGCTGTGCACACGGCCAGGGCAGAGCTGGTTGTGCTGGCTGTGCAGGGACCCAGGGCGGACCAGGCAGTTCAGGTGGCCGGGGTGGACCAGGCAGTTCAGGTGGCCAGGGTGGACCAGGCAGTTCAAGTGGCCAGGGTGGACCAGGCAGTTCAGGTGGCCAGGGTGGACCAGGCAGTTCAGGTGGCCGGGGTGGACCAGGCAGTTCAAGTGGCCAGGGTGGAACAGGCAGTTCAGGTGGCCAGGGTGGACCAGGCAGTTCAGGTGGCCAGGGTGGACCAGGCAGTTCAAGTGGCCAGGGTAGACCAGGTAGTTCAGGTGGCCAGGGTGGACCAGACAGTTCAGGTGGCCAGGGTGGACCAGACAGTTCAGGTGGCCAGGGTGGACCAGACAGTTCAGGTGGCCAGGGTGGACCAGGCAGTTCAGGTGGCCAGGGTGGAACAGGCAGTTCAGGTGGCCAGGGTGGACCAGACCCTTCGGGCGGCCAGGGCGGAGACGACCCTTCTGGCAGCCTTGACACCGGCTCAGGAACAGACAACGGCTCAGGAACAGACAATGGCTCAGGAACAAAGGGAAAAGACACCGGTTTAGGAACAGACACCGGCTCAGGAACAGACACCGGTTCAGCGGCGGCCATCTTGTCTGGAGACACTGGCTCAGCGGCGCCCATCTTGTTCGGAGACGCTGGCTCGGCGGCGGCCATCTTGTCCGGAGACGCTGGCTCGGCGGCAGCGGCCATCTTGTCCGCAGACGTTGGTTCGGAAGACGTGACGGGAACTGTCTCTGGCTCGGCAGACGTGACGTGAACAGTCTCTGGCTCGGCAGACGTGACGTGAACAGTCTCTGGCTCGGCAGACGTGACGGGAACAGTCTCTGGCTCAGCAGACGTGACGGGAACAGTCTCTGGCTCGGCAGACGTGACAGGAACAGTCTCTGGCTCCGCAGACGTGACATGAACAGTCTCTGGCTCAGGAGACGTGACGTGAACAGTCTCTGGCTCGGCAGACGTGACGGGAACAGTCTCTGGCTCGGCAGACATGACGGGAACAGTCTCTGGCTCGGCAGACGTGACGGGAACAGTCTCTGGCTCGGCAGACGTGACGTGAACAGTCTCTGGCTCGGCAGACGTGACGTGAACAGTCTCTGGCTCGGCAGACGTGACGTGAACAGTCTCTGGCTCGGCAGACGTGACGTGAACAGTCTTTGGCTCGGCAGACGTGACGGGAACAGTCTCTGGCTCGGCAGACGTGACGGGAACAGTCTCTGGCTCGGCAGACGTGACGTGAACAGTCTCTGGCTCGGCACACGGGACGTGAACAGTCTCTTGTGCGGCAGGACTGACGTGAAGTGCAGGCTCGGCAGGACTGACGTGAAGTGTAGGCTCGGCAGGACCGACGTGAAGTGCAGGCTCGGTAGGACCGACGTGAAGCAGCTCAGGCTCGGCAGGGCCGGCGTGAAGAAACTCAGGCTCGGCAGGGCCAACGTGAAGAGAAGGTTTGTTGGAGCAGCGCCCTCTACTGTACAAATGTGAATTTGCATTTCCTTCAGCCTGAGACTTATTTATTTCACTTTTGGTGTAAAAGGGCCTTTACATTTGCCAGAAATAGTTATTAAAAAACAAACAAGCAAGCCCAGCCCAGGTGTGAAAAAGTAACACAAAAGTAACATAATGCACTACTTTCCATAAAAAGTTACTAAGTAATGCAATTCGTTACTTTTTAGGGAGTTACTCAAAATTGTAATGCATTACTTTTAAAGTAACTTTTCCCAACATTACTATATTATAAGTAACTTTACAATTACATGCCAAATAACTCTCATTAGAGTATTAGTAGACTGTAGTCGACTGTTAGGTTAGGGTTCGGGTTAGTAGAATAAGTTTACATGTATTTGCAAAGTAATTAATAGTCAGTAAAATGTTTTTTGGGGAGCATCAAAATAAAGTGTTAGCAGATTTTAAGCAGACAGTCTACTATACTCAAATGAGATTTAGTTGACGTAGTTGCAAAGATACTTATAATTAGTAGAATGTCTAAAGTGGACCATCGGAATAAAGTGTTACTGAAAATTATTTCTTCACCAAATATTTTTTTCAATGTATTTTATGATCTATTGCACAATCCCCATCCAAAACTGTTGCACTTTCATTATGCTATACTCTGTTACTCCTGAGAAATTTGGAGTGACCCAACTTGGCTTTCAAGCATAACATTGGCATTGCTGCCCAATTAAACACGGCAGATATTGCTGTGAAATGGACCAGGTCTCGCATATACGTTTATTCCAGGATCCTTTGTACAGGGCAATTCTCTATGGCCCATTTACAACAGAGCGGCTTTGTAATTTATTTTCCTGCAGAGTTGCTCTTAATCATGTCTCTTATTAGTTTGTAATGGTTCACTTGTTAGGCCACATCCTGCAGATTGTATTATACATGCGTGTTGACTTATTAATACTGTTTAATACACTTCACTTGATAATATAACAACACAATTGATGTTTTTAAGTAATATCACAAACCCCTTTTTAATTAAGGACATCATTTTTTCACATCTTATCAGATCTGCCTTTTTTAAATCAGCAACTTTTTAACTGAATTAACATGTTTCAGGTGCGATGACTATCACGAAACGGCGTCAAACCTTTTGCTGACAGCGCAGGCAGATTATCGCAGGCACTAGTGCCACTTCTGGGCTAATTATTGGGCGTCACAGACGCGCGGGCCGTTGTCTCCCGCCGTAAATCTAAACAAATCGCTTTTTTGCACATGACAGCCACTTCCAATTAGTACACAAAGGACGAAACCAGCTATGAAATGAGCTTAAGTGATTATGGCACAGTGATCTAATGCAGTAGCTTTCAATGTTTCCTGGTGTTTTTTTCTTTTTTTTGGTTTGAATCAAAACATGTTAAGGAAGAGGGCTAATTGGTGGTGAGAGAGACGGAGGGCTCCTGTACTGGCAGTGGTGTAATTTTCAGCGCTATATTTTTCTGCATGACCAAGAGTTCAAAGAATATTTTCATATTAGGCGGAGGGAGGAAATGCAGAGTTAAAAGAAGTAGGAAAAATCCTTTGCTGATATCAGCAAGCCTTCGTCAAGGGGCACAATTTTCTCAGGCAGGTTTTAATGAAATCGTTCTTCTTTCACAAAGAGAATCGGATTGAAAATATTCTGAAAAAGTGATGTATTATTTCTGACTGAAATCCAAATTAATGACATTCTTAGAGTCGGGCTTTCTAAAAAGTATACTTTTAGACTTTATTGAAACTTAAAATTGACTGTACGGTATGTGCTTTGTAAAAACAAATGTCTGGGTGTTTATGATCATTTTTCTTTGGGTGTGTTGTTTTGAACTTTAAACAATATAATATAAAAGTGTATATTATGAATGCAATTCAGACATAATACATTTGTCATGTTGTCATTGACATGTGACCAATGGCGTCAGTTGTGTCGCTTCACTGCCATTCACATTCCTCTCCTGTGGCCTCATGGGATGGTAAAGTGTCTATTAGATGCGCCCTTCAAAATCTTGCCCAAAGTAGTAGGTCATTCGGGTACTTTTCCTCTACCGTTTTATGAGTACTGTGAATTCGGACATACTACTCTTTTCACAAACATTTCACAAATGTTTTTCACCTACTACTTTAAGTGTCTATTAGACGCGCAACCTCCATGATGCGAATCTCCCATTCCATCGCATCCCAAAAGTTCCTCTATTGGATTGAGATCTGGTGACTGTGGAGGCCATTTGAGTTTATTGCACACATTGTCATGTTCAAGAAACCAGTTTGAGATGATTTGAGCTTTGTGAGCGTGTCATCCTTCTGGAAGAAACCATCAGAAGATGGTACACTGTGATCATAAAGGGATGGAGATGGTCAGCAACAATACTCAGGTAAGCTGTGGTGTTTAAATGATTGTCAATTGATACTAAGGGCCCCACAGTGTGGCAATAAAATATTCACACCATTACACCACCAGCAGCCTGAACCGTTGAAACAAGGCAGCATAGATCCATGCTTTCATTTTGTTTATACCATCAGACCAGGCAACATTTTTCCAATCTTCTATTGTCCAGTTTTGATGAACCAATGTGAATTGTAGCCTCAGTTTGTGTCTCTTTTGCTGCTGTAGCTCTTCTGCTTCAAGGTTTGATGTGTTGAGTGTTCAGAGATGCTCTTCTGCTTCAAGGTTTGATGTGTTGAGCGTTCAGAGATGCTCTTCTGCTTCAAGGTTCGATGTGTTGAGCGTTCAGAGATGCTCTTCTGCTTCAAGGTTTGATTTGTTCAGCGTTCAGAGATGCTCTTCTGCTTCAAGGTTTGATGTGTTGTGTGTTCAGAGATGCTCTTCTGCTTCAAGGTTTGACGTGTTGAGTGTTCAGAGATGCTCTTCTGCTTCAGGGTTTGATGTGTTGTGTGTTCAGAGATGCTCTTCTGCTTCAAGGTTTGATGTGTTGAGCGTTCAGAGATGCTCTTCTGCTTCAGGCTTTGACGTGTTGAGCGTTCAGAGATGCTCTTCTGTTTCAAGGTTTGATGTGTTGAGTGTTCAGAGATGCTCTTCTGCTTCAAGGTTTGACGTGTTGAGCGTTCAGAGATGCTCTTCTGCTTCAAGGTTTGATGTGTTGACCATTCAGAGATGCTCTTCTGCTTCAAGGTTTGATGTGTTGAGCGTTCAGAGATCCTCTTCTGCTTCAAGGTTTGATGTGTTGAGTGTTCAGAAATGCTCTTCTGCTTCAAGGTTTGATGTGTTGAGTGTTCAGAGATGCTCTTCTGCTTCAAGGTTTGACGTGTTGAGCGTTCAGAGATCCTCTTCTGCTTCAAGGTTTGATGTGTTGAGTGTTCAGAGATGCTCTTCTGCTTCAGGGTTTGACGTGTTGAGCATTCAGATATGCTCTTCTGCTTCAAGGTTTGATGTGTTGAGTGTTCAGAGATGCTCTTCTGCTTCAAGGTTTGACGTGTTGAGCGTTCAGAGATGCTCTTCTGCTTCAAGGTTTGATGTGTTGAGTGTTCAGAGATGCTCTTCTGCTTCAAGGTTTGACGTGTTGAGCGTTCAGATATGCTCTTCTGCTTCAAGGTTTGATGTGTTGAGTGTTCAGAGATGCTCTTCTGCTTCAAGGTTTGACGTGTTGAGCGTTCAGAGATGCTCTTCTGCTTCAAGGTTTGATGTGTTGTGCGTTCAGAGATGCTCTTCTGCTTCAAGGTTTGACGTGTTGAGCGTTCAGAGATGCTCTTCTGCTTCAAGGTTTGATGTGTTGAGCATTCAGAGATGCTCTTCTGCTTCAAGGTTTGATGTGTTGAGCATTCAGAGATGCTCTTCTGCTTCAAGGTTTGATGTGTTGAGCATTCAGATATGCTCTTCTGCTTCAAGGTTTGATGTGTTGAGCATTCAGAGATGCTCTTCTGCTTCAAGGTTTGACGTGTTGAGGGTTCAGAGATGCTCTTCTGCTTCAGGGTTTGACGTGTTGAGCATTCAGATATGCTCTTCTGCTTCAAGGTTTGATGTGTTGAGTGTTCAGAGATGCTCTTCTGCTTCAGGGTTTGATGTGTTGAGCGTTCAGAGATGCTCTTCTGCTTCAGGGTTTGACGTGTTGAGCATTCAGATATGCTCTTCTGCTTCAAGGTTTGATGTGTTGAGTGTTCAGAGATGCTCTTCTGCTTCAAGGTTTGATGTGTTGAGTGTTCAGAGATCCTCTTCTGCTTCAAGGTTTGATGTGTTGAGTGTTCAGAGATGCTCTTCTGCTTCAAGGTTTGATGTGTTGAGTGTTCAGAGATGCTCTTCTGCTTCAAGGTTTGATGTGTTGAGTGTTCAGAGATGCTCTTCTGCAGACTTCGGTTGTAACAAGTGCTTATTTAAGTTACTGTTGCCTTTCTATCAGCTGAACCAGTCTGATTATTCTCCTCTGACCTCTGGAATCAACAAGGCATTTTCTCCCACAAAACTGCTGTTCACTGGATATTTTCTCTTTTTCAGACCATTCTCTTTGAACCCTAGAGATGGTTGTGTGTGAAAATCCCTCTAGATCAGCAGTTTCTGAAATACTCAGACCAGCCTATCTTGCACAAACAACCATGCCACATTCAAAGTCTCTTTTCCCCTACGGCTCCTTCCTCCCTTCTGGGTCGCCTCTGTCCTCGGTCTCACCAGCGTCACCCCTGTCCTTGGTTTCTCTGGTTCCACCTGCGATGCTCGTTGCCGAGATGTTGCCTTGGTCTCCTTCACCAGCGACGTCTCTCGGCTCCTCCGTCTGAGCCTGTGGATTCATCAGCCTTGTCTCCCATGGTCATCCCCCAGCTGTCATCAGTCACTACATCACCTTGGCTCCTCCTTCCCTCGACTCCACCATGGGCTGTCGGCACTGGGGAGCTCTTGATCTGTGCCAACGGACTATTTCCACCATGGCCGCCAGGGGATCGTCATCCTACCATCACCATCCCTTCATCCACACGTCCTACCGCCACCAGCCCTTTGCCACATCCTCGCCCTACTCCGGAAATGATGTTTCACTAAACAAAGTTCGGGAGGAGCACGTTGAAATAATCAATCCAATTAACCTGTCATCAACAGTCATCATGACTATCCAATCTGCATGAGAGGAAGCATATATAAAGGCACTCAGTCGACTCACCTACATTCCTTGATAGTTTTTCAGCATCCCTCCACCACCACCCCGACACCTCACTCTCGCCTTGTTCCTTCCACAGCCAGGAATACAGGGGGAGTACTCTGGGTTTGGACCAAATACCGAGCCCATGCCCTCTCCTCGGACAGCACGCCAAATATGCATACCATTTATTCTTTCTGACTTATTTGTAAGTGTGAACTCGTGAACTCTTCATTCCGTTAAGGTGCGAGGTCGCGCCTTGCCGGAGGGGGCGTTCTGTCACCATTCTGTTTATATGTCTGTGTGGTGTTTTTAATATGCTTTAATACAAACCATGTGCAAATGCATAAGTCAACACCATTGCTGAGTATTTTCTCCTTTAAACTGCAGTGAACCAAAGACAGTCTCAACAACCCGGTTTGAAATCTCTAGTGTTTCTGACGTCACAAACTACCTTGTGTGATTGGAGTAAGTGGAGCCGAAGCTAATTTGCATATTCATAGAACCACGAGGCAAGAGTGTAGAGTTACATTCAAGCTATTTTAAGGCATGAAGAATTTTTTTTTCAAGAATGTGTCATTTTGGTGATCAAAGATTAGGTTTAAGGGATAAAAGTGTTGACTGCAGGGGGATTTTAAGTATTCTTTTATATAATTTTTTTTTATATATATATACTCGTCACACTATCAGATGAGAAGAAAACTTAAACTGAATAATGATGCTATTGCCTTTTGTAGAGCTGCTTTATAGCTGAATTGAATTAGTTTCATAATTGACCAATTTTGAAACATCAACACTAATATTGAACTGTTTTGAATCAGCACTGATCTGACTTGAGCTGTATAATAATGACACTATTGTCTTTTTAGAGCTGCGTTACAGCAGAATTTGACTCATAATTGATGAAGTTTGCATTATTGATTCTGTTGAAACAATGATTCTGTTTGAAACAATCTGTATTGTATAAAGCGCTAAATAAACATGACTTGACTTTTAAGATTTGAAGTAGACTACAAGTGCTCATTCAATACAATTAAGCCCAGTTTCTTTCCACGAGTGTTGATATAGCCGCACAGATAAGTATTTAGATCTTCATTTAGGCTCTTGAGCAGGTCCCGTTGGTTCTTAACACCAATTGATCTTCCCAAAGTCACCGGAGTTGAATGTTTCACGTCGGCCATCAAAAAAACGGTAATCACCTCATTGCTTTTGCATTTAAGGTTGTGAGAAATGTAGTCCCTCCCTGACAGTTTCGCCTTAATTAAATGTACCTCGCTAGTGAGTTCATGAGAGACCAATGACTCTTCAGGGTTCTCTGTAAATCACAAACTGCTTCGCGCAAACAACCGATCGCTCAGCAGCTGAATACATCTGTTCCGCTGCCCTCTTCAACATGGACAATATTTGTCTATTCTCTTGGCAGTCTTTCATGTGAGGCCCAGATTTATACGGCCACACTTCATTATTTGCACGGCCGGTATTTATGTTCATTAGTCCCAGTGATGGGTTTTTCTGTGTAATATATCGCCGGCGTTTATGTGCGTTGTGGGTGAGCAATTGGAATGCCTATTGATTTCTGAAGTGATTTAACACTGATTTTCAACAAGCGTGGAAAATGGCTTTGCCTCTGCTCAAGAGCTCGGTTCACTTTAGCAGCGCTCAGTGGGTGAAGTCGGTCGGGGAAGGTTAATTATTAATTGCGTTGTTTGTTTATAGACTACAATATGGTTTACGAGATGTTTGGAAAGTGCTAAAGTAATCAGCACAGGTCTCGGCCAATAGAATCTTCATCCCTCAGCAGATCCAGATTGTCTCCGTTGTTTCCCCTGGAAGCTGTTTGTGTCGGATACATTGAGGGATTTGATTGCGGATGCACCACGTCACACTCTCCTCCAGTGATGAGACAATTCGGCTCTGGCATTTTGTGGTGTCACAGTTGGTCAGGTTAGCCTGCGATATATCACTCCATCTTCTTTCCTGAAGTTAGCGGGATAGAAACAGACAACTGTCAGTTGGTAAGTGAGCAGACGTTTGCCACCCTGACAGATTGTTCACTCATGAACAATAGCATATTTTATCTTGTTTTCCTCACATTTTTTTGGGAATACATTGCATCTAACGTCATCTATCGATGAAAATCCACCGAGTGCACATTTTCTGCATCCAGTTGCAATGACATAACTAAGTGAAATTTAGCCAAGGGCCCCCGCAAATATGACAGCTCTTACTCCAAACATGTAGTCATTTAGTTTAAAGCATGCTAAATATTGTGTGGGTGCATTCATACTCAAAACCATTATTGAAAAAACAGTATTCTGTAAATATGGGTGCGGAGACACAAATAAAAACACATTAACATGTACAGATAATCATTCACAAATGTAAAATTAGAAATCCTTGAACACAAATTGACGGTTGAGAATTAATTATCAATCTGACACTTGTGAGCTGCAGACTTTTTATTTCAGACTTGCAAATGACCCTGTCACACAGAGTCAACAGACTGTGTTAATATTCACAGTTTTTTTTTACATATTTAAACAAGCACATTTCCATGCATAGATCATTGTCATGCAAGGTCCCAGTGAATGTTTAAAAAGAAAAATCTTAGACAGGAATCCAATTTGTAATTAGCTATTGTGTATGATTTCAAAAGAAATAAAATTTAGCTCACAAATATGGACCACTTTTATGTTTGTTACGAGTTGCTGGTGGCTGTAATAATCGCATGGTACAGGAAATACAATGACAAAGTCTTTACCTGGAAAATACCCAGGATAATACAGGAATCAAACACATCAAACAAAACCACTTCCAACATAAACGAGATTGAACAGTGAACAGAGGAAACTATAGGCTTAAATACACAGAGTTAACAAGGTAACTAAATGAACAACAGGTGAGCGTAATCCAATCAGAAAACCAAAGAAACACACTAGCAATAAGAACTCAGGCAAAGCAGAACAGGGAACAAAATGAAAATTAAATCTGAACAGAATTAGACCGTTACAGTCGCACCCCCTCCCCGAAGGTGTGTCCTCATGTCGTAACGAGTCCAACAGAGTAAGGAAGGAGAGAGGGAGGGATGAGGCTTGGGAGGAGGACGAGGGGCTGGCGGAGGGTAGGAGACCGGAGTAGAAGACAGCAGGAGAGACTAGGGTGGCGATGATGGAGACAAGGAGACAAGAGCAGGAGCCAGGAGGGGACCCAGAACACAGCCAGGACAAAAGCCCATGTGGAGTTGAAGGAGGGAAGAGCTCTGCTGGAGACTTGTCTAGTAAGCCCAGGGGACGACTGACTGGGAATGAGCCGATGGAAGTGGAGACCCAGGCGGAGCTGAAGAGCCAATGGAGCCTAAGCGACACCGATGGATCTGAAGACAGAGGCGGAGCCGCTGTGACGACCATCCAGGAGCCTGTGGGACAGAGGACAAAGACAGAGCTGGAGGGAAGCCAGATACACCCAAAGAAGTGGAGGGACGAAGCGCACCTGAAGACCCGGAAGTCCATGGCACAGGTAGAGCAACATCAGACCAAGGCAGAGCCGGTGGGACAAGGGAGCCTGGTGGAGCTGTAAGGACGATGAATCCAGGTGATGACGAGGAGCCAAGGTGGAGCCGAAAGGTCGACGAGTCAAAGTGGAGTGACGGGCTCAGTGGCTGGAGGCGAAGCCAGGGCATTCTCTTGCCAAGCCAGAGCAGGAGACCGGAAGACCCAAAGCAGATCCGTACTGCAGAGTGGAGTCAACTGAGGAGGAGCCGAGGGACTTAAGGGAAACAGCGATGGTGGGGCCAAGGATCTGCCTGTTATTGACAGAGAAGGTGGG